>PVKA01008152.1:0-67332 GCA_004027165.1 Ctenomys sociabilis | reverse complement strand
TTTGTAGCCATCTAAAAGTAATAATAATGAACTGGACAGTTTACAACCCATAGTTTCTTTTAAACAGCCTTTTGGGGAAGGAATAGAAGTCGCCCTTTTCTGCTTGGGGAGTTTGGTTTGTGGGACAGGCGGGGTGGACAGGAACCTACTTTGTTTGGGCCTTGCTGGCAGCAACAGCACACCCGGACCCCTGGACAAGCCCATCCCGTGGCCCCCAACAGATCCCTTCCTGGACTCCCACGGCTGCCGCTGCTGTGACCTGACCGGCCCATGCACTGTGTCCCCAGGACGGCCTCCTCTCCCTCCTGGGCCTCCTTCCTGGCCGTTGCCTCCAGGCCTTTGCAGCCCTGCCCTGGCCTCCCAGCGAGAATCCTGCCCACCTGGTGGCAGCCTCAAGCAGAGCAGGTGAGGCCACCACCGACAGGATGGCTGTGACCTGGGACTTGGGAACCACAGCCCTTGCATTCTGGGCCTGACATCTTGCATCGTCGCTGTGTGCATGGGCAGGGTGGCTGGAATTTGGGTTTTCTTTTTTCCCCCATTTTTTTTCTCCTCTTTATTTGCCCTCCTTTTTCAAAGATGGGCTGTTGACCAGAATTACTCTGTAAATGCTTGGAACTGGACGGAAGACTTCAGCATAGCTGTGGGGGGTGGGGTGGGGGGAGCACCAGAAACCAAACAGACGTGCTGTTTCCAGCCCTGTTTTTATTTTCAAAAACTGATGAACCCAACAGTGGAGCCCAGCCCCTCCTAGGAGGGGTGACTCATGACACCTCACCCCACGGAAACCTTTGTGTCTCGCCCTGGAAGACACCAAATTCTTTGTACATTTACACTCCCCTCTCCTTCTCCTCCCCCAGTAGCTGGTCTTTGTTTTATTACTGCCCCCTTTCTGATCCATGTATATCATATTATGTGAGATACCATCTGCCTGAAAAAAGACCTTGTGCGGATTATTGGGAACATTGTAGCTGTTTCTGTGTTTTTTCTTACCTTGTAGTCTGGTTCTGAATTACGAGAGGAAAAGAAGTAATTATGATACATTGTAGTTTGTGTACGATATATGTTGATAACGTTTTATTAAAGGGACATCTTTTTTCCGCAGCCCTTCCTGACATGTTTGGGGAATGTGGGTTGAAGTTTATTATACTGATCACAAAATGCAAGGTGACTGTTCAGGCACCAAGTGTTTGTTCCTGGCATGAACAAGACTTCCTTTTGTATTTCTATATGCCTCCTCCCTAAGCAAGCTTGGTCTAAATTTTTAGAGTCACAGGCCTTTGGGGAAAGTGTGCTGGGGGTGGCAGGCATGGATGGCTCTTGCTTCAAATAGTCTGAGCCAGGTTCCGTTTCTCAAGTCTTGCGAACATTATTTCTCCCCCCTCCCACTCTGTACTAGGGTCTGAATCCAGGGCCTTTGTGTTGAGCTACATCCTCACCCCACCCCCTATTTTTAAAAAATTTTGAATCAGCATCTCACACATTGCCCGGGCTGGGCCTGAACTTGTAATCTTCCTGCCTCAGGTTCCCAGCACTCCTGGGAGTGTGCCACCGTGTCCTACTCTGGTTCTGGAAGTAGAGCTTCCTGCTGCCATTTTCTGTTGGAATTGGGGTCAGGATGGCCCTGTACTGACCCCCTTATCTCCTTCCCTCAGGCAGCAACCACCCACACTTTGTGAAGCCCCTTCAGACTGGTGAGCCTGGTGTGCAGGGAACCGTGGGGTCAGTGGAAGGGCCCATGGTTGCTGGGCCACTGGAAGGCCGTTTTTCTTTACTGTCAAAAGCATTGGAGAGACTTTGAAGGATTTTCAGAGTAGCACAGAGGGAGCTGTAGTATATAAAGTGCTGGGTGGAGCCATCCCCAGCTGCCATACAGGCAAGACACGCCGAGGGCTGGGGCAAGGAGAGTACCAAGGGCAGAGGCCACTGATAGGCATGTTTAGAAAGTAGGGCCAGAGTGCTGGGGACCTTATCCCAAGCAAGGTGTTCAGACCAGATCTTACCTTTGCCATTACTTACCAGGTGGCTTTGGCAGGTTGGTTTATGCCTCTGCCTTGGTTTCCGCCTGTAAGTGGGGGCAGTAGCTTACATGACTCATGGAGTTGGGAATAGTGGTCAGTGAAAGCTGGGCTTGCCACTAGTACTGCTTATTGAGAGGCATGTGGCTGGGATGGAGTCTGGAATACTCCACTTGGTCCTGGAATCCTCACCAGCAACAGGTTTCCCCTGGCTTTTTCTTGATGTCCCTTCCGACAGGTGAGACTGGGGCTGCATCTCGCCCCTGGCCTTTGGCAGCTGCTGCACACCCTGGAGCTGGGAAGGTTGGGATGTGCACTCAGCCTGTGCCACCTGTGTTTCTCCAGCACTAGTTGGGCTGTCTGTGGTGCTCTGGAAGAATCCCCCCCCCCCCCACCACCACCTGGGTCCTCCAGTGGCCTAGTTTTCTTCACAACACAGATGGCCCCAGTGAAGGTTGCTCAAAGGTGGCTTCTCCAAGGCCAGGCCTTTGGACAGGATTGGCTCCCATTCCTCAAGTGTCCTCACTGCCCAGCCCCAGGGTAAGAGATGCAGGGGCAGCCTGGCCATGTATTGAGCCTGCATGAGTGCTCTGGAGGGAGCCCTGCCTGGCTGTCCTCAAGCAAGGGCTTCAGCTCACCTGGATGGGGTGGACAGGGCCCACAGCCACTGTGTCCCTGCTGGCCCTGTGGTCCACAAGACCCCTAGTTCCAGAGGAGTGGCCAATCTGGGGCCCAGAAGCAGGAAAGGCCGCTTCTGCCCCTCCCTAGCAGCAGCACCCACATCCCACCCTGCTGGGAAAGGAGAGCCTGAGGCAGATTGACTGCTGCTGCAGCCTGCTCCCTGGGTCACCCTGAGAAACCCACCCCAAGCCCCATAGTGTTGGGGGTGTTGCTCACCCCAGGGCTTGGATACAGAGACCAGGCAAGGAGGCAGAAGACACTCAACAGCGCAGGTACAGCTGGTTCAGCCCCTCTGGCTCCTCAGCAGCAGTGTACAGTTCTCATGGAGAGCTGTGTGGACCCAAACAATGAAACTTAGAATGGAGGCTCAGGGGGCCGGCCAGATAGCTCAGGAGAATAGAGCCCCTGCTTAGGCAAAGCTTGGGATTCATGCCCAGCATGCTGTGTCAGCCCTGCCCCTAGGGTCCCCTGAGACAGTGATTTGAGACTGGGTGTGGTGATGCACACCTGTAATCCCAGCGTGGGAGGCTGAAAACAGGAGAATCACTGCAAGTTCAATCTGTAGTGAGACCCTGTAGATTCTGTCCTACATACATTAAAAGAAAAAAAAAAAAAAATGGGGCTGAGGTACAAAATGAACCATGCAGGAGCACGGGAAGTAAAGGCCGATCATGCTGCGCACTGGCTCTTCCCTCTGGAGCCCAAGCCCTTGGCAGCTGCTGTCCGGATATTCAGCCACCTCTGGGTTCCCTGCCCTGGTCTGTCCTGCCAGTGCATATAGGTCCTGTTACTGAGTCTCCAGACTCCCCCTGACCCCCTCACTGGGTTGGCTGAGAAGCACAGTTGTACAGACCTGGAATGATGACCATGCCTTCTGCAGATGGGCAGCAGCAGGGAAATATTCTGGGCAAGTAAACTGAGGCACTGACGAACTCTAGAAAATTCAGTGGGCAGGCCTAGGGTGCAGTGACCTGGGGATCACTGGCATCTGGTGGTACTGAGTGGCCCTAGAAGCGTCAGGTCATCCGAGTGAATGGCTAGGCCCTCAATGACCAGAAATCCAGGAAACTGGCCAGGAGGAGAATCAGGAGCCAAGTGGAAGAGTACTGTGGAGAGCTGGCACCTCAGCTGGGAGGCCCCAGCTGCAGCATCTCACAGGCCTCTCCTGCCCCACACTGGAGTTTTGCTGACCTGGGTTTTGCCCTCCCTGTGCCCTGCAGAACTCAGCTCAAATAACCCCTCTGTCAGGAGGCCTTGTAGGCTGGGGCATCTCCTTGGGTCCCCAGTGAAGTACCTGCCTTCTCTAAGCCAGGGACTGTGAGCTGTCTTTGTCTCCAGACACACAGCTCATGGCCTGGCTCATGCAGGTGTTCTGTGTAGGCCCTCAAAGCAATGAGTCATCACCCCAAGACATGCTAAGACACATCCCTGCCCAGTGCATGCTGTCACCCTTGAGCAAGTGCTCAGCTGGGGGAAAGAGATAGCTTTTTTTTTTTTTTTTTTTTTTTTTTTTGGCAGAATCAGAGATTGAACTCAGGCTCTTGCACTTGCCAGGGAAGTGCTTATTCCACTGAGCCATCTCACTGGCTCCAAGAGGGCTGCCAGCAGTGGCCACCAAGCAGACAATTCCTGGGGGAGGGGCCATGACTCCCTCTGTGTGCATAGATACCAGCAGGCAGACAGCTGGTACACACATTTGAAAATGGGGCCTTGTCAATTGGCAACAGGGAACCGTTTGCTTTCCAGCCATTCCTGGGCTCCAGCGTGGTCTTGCTAGGGAAAAGAGCCTTGGTGAGCAAGGTGGGTGTCCACATATGGAGGAGCTGGTCATGATCCCTGGGCCTCCAAGCAGCCCACAGAGAACAACCCTGACCTCACATAAGGCTCATGGAGCCTCACACCTACCAGGCCATGAAGATTCTCCTGACTCTGGAGATGGCAAACATATCTGCACTGTGAGGCTGTGTGAAGACCAATAAGGTGCCAAAGTGCCTGGCATCGCCACATGGCATCTGGCCAGGACCTGATAGCACTGGAATGAGCATAGCCATCTGACCTGGGGCACCTGGCTCATCTAGAAGGAAATGAGGGTCTGCCCTGAATACTCTTTCTGCTCAGAGCTCCACAGGGCACCGTTGGGTGCTGCAGGACATGTGTATTCCAATAAGCTTGGCGCTGTGTGGGGCATCTGTGAGGCAGGCACAGTCTTAAAGATCATGCTGGCCCCAGTTTCTGGTGAAGAAACAAACTGAGGATGAGCTCACCCAGGTCACGACGTGTGCTGAGGCAGGACAGACTCCACAGCCTGCAGCTGTACAAAGACACCTCAATCAACAGACTCCAGTGCAGCCAATGGCTCTTTATTGCCAAGGAAAGCAGCAGGCTGAGTGGACATAGAGGCACCAGGCACAGCACAGGATAGGCTCCTTGGAGGGAGGCGTCAGGGCTCCTAATATCCTTGCTTATGCAGCTCCATGCAGATACAGGGCTAAGAACTTCCTGAAGGTCTCTGGCTGGAAATCAACTGGCCCAACTGGCTCCTGCAAAGAACAGAGACCATTAGGACCCTGTACTAGGTTTAACACTAGCAATTAAAATCAGTTGATCACAGGTCAATCTGCAGTACCTGGGTATTCATTCCCTTTCCTGTGCTCCCTCCCTCTCGAGCTCCAAGAAAGCTCTTCAGCAGCTGGCACTGAGGAGGCTCTTGAGGCCAGGAAGCTCTCCTGAAGCCATCAGCTGGCACAACCTCTCCCTAAGTCCCCTCACTGCCGCTGCAGGACAAGCACAATGCTGCCGCTCACACCACATCATGCACTGAATGCCTGGGCCCCTATGTAGGCGGCAACAGTGTATGAACATGCTCCTCAAAGAGCTGACAGGTGTCAGAGGTGACAGATCCTACTGCAGAATTGGGAAAAGCAGCTGCAAAGCAGGGGAAATAACGAGTTCACTGGCTTCACACATGGAAGGGCGGGAGTGGGACAGAAAGAAAAAAAGCACAGGGAAGCCCCAGACAGCAGCACACACAACTACTGTGCAGGGGTGAAAGTGACGCCAGGCAGGGCAAGCACTGGGCTGCAGCCCAGGCACAGAGCAGTGGTGGGATGGCAGGAGCTATAGTCTCAGGGCAAAATGGGAACCAACCAACCAGTCCACAGGCCTGGTACTGAGTTCAAATTCTAGAAGGAAGAGGCTAGAGGGAAAACAGGTAAGGAAGGAGAGTAAGAACAGAGGCGGAGCAGGCTAGGGTGCCCATCCAAGTCTGTGGCCAGGTCTGGGAAGTGAGAACATGCTGACCCCCCGAGGGTCACAGAAGTGATGGGTCCCATGACTACACTTAGCAGCTATACTCAGGTCCCTTTGGACACCACTGGACTCTGCTCAGCAGCACCCTACCCCACCCACTTGTGCCTTTCACTTGGGTCCTATACACCACACTCAGGACAGTGGCCCTCCTCCCTCAACATATGCAGCCCCCTGGGCCCTCTGGGACTGCAGGTCCTCCCAGACCCAAGCACTAGGCTGGAGACAGCCACACTTACCACCACCACCTTCTTTTTGATCACAGGGAGACACCAAAAGTGCCGATAAAGGAGCTGGTCCGAGTCTACCCAGACCAAGTTCTTGATGCCCTCATTTGAGGCCAGATCTGTAGTGTTCAACTGCAGTACCAGGAACTGGAAAACACGTCCATCGGTGCCCACACTCTGTACAACCACGGGCTGCTCCAAGACCTTGCTGTCGTTCTGAGAGGAAAGAGCCCAGTAAAATCTCAGAAACCACGGAGTGCGAGGAGTGGCACGGATCAGGCGGCCTTTTGCTCCGCCCTACCACCCATTCGCTCCCTTTTTATGGCTCCCTTTGGGGCAGGAGGTGCTTAGGGCCCTGTTTGGCTCCGCCTGGCCTCCTGTGCCTCACAGCCCCAGAAAGCTGGACACTTCAACTTGAGCACAGAAAACCCAGAGTTTCTACCACTTCAAGGCAGATCCTGCCCACAGAGTTTGGGCAGACAAGTTAGGAGTATAATGACAATCTTGAAAGCTCACTGCAACAAATGACATCAACTATTAAATGTCCTCCTGGAGGATTGCCACTCAGTTCTCATTCCATTTGACAGATGAGGAAACTGAGACTTGCTGAGGTAAAATGACTTGTCAGGAGTCACAAAGATGGGTGACACCAGAAAAGAGTTGATTAGACACCTTGCTCCCACCTGCCCAGTGCCCTGGACTGTATACACCAGCCAAGACTTGCAGCTTCTGGCACCTACCAGCCACAATGCAAGCACATCCTGAAGGTATCCTAGGCATAGGTATCTTACCAGGTTTTCCACTCTCACAAACCTAGAGGCACATTCCCACTTAACAGACAAGGAAACTGAGACCCAAAGATGTGGTATAAATTGCTCAAGGTCACTGATGAGGTGCAAGCCAGAATCAAACGTAGGCTTTCAGTCACATCATTTAAACCCTACTGTTCTGGCTGGTCCCTGGTGTCCTGATGTATCTGGCAGCAGCACCTTTCGCTCTCAAGTGTCCCTGTTGGGATGATAAATCACCTGGCCAACCCACAGAGACTCTACAGCAATCCAGTTAGGTGAATGCTACTTTTTGGACAAAGACCAAAAGTGCAGGCCCCATGAAGCAGGGCAGCCCTGATTCAAAATGCTGCTGCTGTCTCCCCTCCAGGGTTGATCTGACGTTAGGCATAACTAACGGCAGACCTCAGCGTGGATCACACCAGGGCTGCTGGCCTTAGAAATACCTGTTCTTAGCTGCATGAAAGATAAATAAAAAGAAAAGTACTTGTAAGTGTTAGCTGAGAATTCTGTATTGACTCTTATCTCCTCTACAGATCAATAAAACTGCAGGTAGTACATAAATTTCTCAGCAATTTTACCTTTTACATGGAGGCTCTTCCCATAATTGCTCAACTTCACATCCCCAGGAACAAATTGTACCTAGAGGTGGTGGAGGAGGTCTCCTTTCCTACCCAACTGGGTGGTAATTAGTGGCTGCACTGCTACCCAGGCTGTGTTGGCAATCCTAGAGCAGCAACTACCCTGAGCCCTGGGCCTGAGGGGCAGCCTGTGCCCATCTTCTCCCACTGCCTGAGCTGGAAGGCAGCACACTCTTTACAGGTGGAGGGAGTCTTGTTCCCCCACTCAGTAGCTGTGGGATCTCAGGCAGCATCAGAGCTTCCATAGCCTTCAGAAAATAGAAGAACCAGAGACATAGCTCAGCAGCTTAAACACCTGCCTAGTAAGGGCAAGGCCCTGAGTTCAATCCCCAGTACCAAAAAAAGTATAAGAGAATAGGAATAAAGCTGGCCTTCTAGGATTAGAAAGACACATGGTCACACAAAGATGTGCACCTGCTGAAGACCCTTAACCTATACTGGGGATTGCTTTTGCACACACTAAGCAAATATTCTTCCCCCCAGCTACCCTCCCTCCCAGGCAGCTTGCTATACTCTTAGCTGTGTGACCTTTAGCAAGTTACTAAGCCAGTGGCACATGGCCTCTGTCTCCCCATGTGCAAAGTAAAGCCTACTGCATCTGCCACATGGGACTGCTCCTAGCAATAAATCATGCAGTGGTCCTCAAATTTGAGTACAGAGTTGACAAACTTGAGGGTTTATCAGCTTTACCCAGCATAGAGGCTTGTTTAAATGCTGAGTGCAGAGTGAAAGCCAGGGCACCTGATGCAGTAGGCCCGGCAATCTGCATTTCCAACAAGCTCCAGGATGAGGTTCCTGCATTTTGAAAACCACTAGGAACAAGAACCTTGATCAACATCTAAGTTGTAGCAGATGCCCAAGATATCTAGACAAGGTCCAGTTCACTCCCACCCAAGTAGCTAACTGTACCTCCCAACCCCAGGCTGGGGATGATGGAAACAATGCAGCAAAGACTTCCTCCCTCCTGCAGACACCCTGAGGCTCCCAGTGGGAGCTGAGTGCCTTCCCCTAGGCCAGCTATGCTTGGCTGAGACACTGAGCACCACAAACTGAGGCTTCAGGGTGGATGACACTTTGTGCCATCCTCGCCTACCACTCACTGCTACAGAGCTCCATGTGACCAGGTGGCATAATCTGGAAATGGGGCCGTCTGACATCTCATGGGTGGGTGTCTGGGAAGAGGCAGGCAGCTGAACCTCCAGAGGTAAGTGCATCTCCATAGGGCCTAGGGAAGCCCTCCTCCCCAAGATTCCTCTGTGCTCCCTTCGTGCTCTGAGCAAGTCTGTAAGGCAGGAGACCAACACAGAGCGAGGGTCTTCCCCACATACATACCCCATAGAGGAGCCGTGCCTGGGCCAGGGCACTGCCAAAAGCAAACAAGATCATCTTGGCCCGTAACTGCTCCGGACGAAAGCGATGTGGCCGCAACTTAGCTGTCTCCAGTAAATACAGGGTGTGGGAATAGGGGTAGGGATAGCCCTCCTGGAACCCTGCAAGATAGATCCACAATGATAGCCAGCCTGCCAAGGAGCCTCAGATTACCTCAGGATGGGTGCTACGGAGACTACAGGAGGCACACACTACCCTCTCACTGGGTGGTGGCAAACTGGCTGTGGGCCACACACTGCCTGCTACCTACTTTCATGAGTACTATTTTTTCTGTCACACATCACTCCCTTTCATATGTCTCCTGGTAGCTGTGAGACAACATACGTGGTTGGGGAAACCTAAATTGATTGCTATTGGCTCTTCATAGAAGATGGCTGCCAACCTATGATAGGTGCTTCCCTCATGCTCATTCTAATTCCAGTCTTTCCTAGTCAAGCACCTGTATGGCAGTGACATTAAGAGGTGGTTAACCAGGAAGCTGTAGTGACTATTCAGAGAGCACGATCATTTGCAGAATTCAGAACTTTAGATGAGTGACAGGCGACGTCACAGGTCATCAAAGCTGAGCACTTGCTCCCCTCAGCCACAATCCCAACAAACCCTGATCCTCGTCTACTATAGTAAGGAGTAGACTCTGCGGGGGAGGGGGCTACAGTGAGTGACCAGGACTCCTTTCACTCCTGGTGAAAGGAAGAAAAAGAGGCTAGGAAGTACAAGCTCTGAAACCCTCAAGGGGAGCACTAGCCAAGTGGCACAGCTTTCCTGCAGGCCTTGTTCCTCATAGCTGCTCTGCTACTCAGCACTCACATGATGTCAGGCTCTAAGCCAGAAGCAGGCCTCAGCTGAGCCTGCCACCAACTCTGAGAGTTCAATTCAGAGGAGAGGCAGAAGGAAGAGATCATATCTAGATCCCAGGTGACTCGGGGTGCTGTGAGAAGACAGGTACAGAGCCCCTAATGAGATAGAGTACAGCTTTCCTGGGAAGAAGTGAGGTGTTGGCAAGCTGCAAGGCAATAGAGAACAAATGGACCAGAGTCCAGCATACGGAAAACATACACAGTGGAAAGGAAGGGCATGACATTCAAGGAGCAGCTGAAATGAAGGGGGAAATGGGGACAGCAAAGATGAAGCTGGAGGTATAGAAGGGGATTGTGAAGGCCATCACAGGAAAGGTTAAAAAGAACATAAGCAGTGCAAGATGGGCAAAGGGGAATAAGGTTAAGCTGCCATTTTAGAAAGCCTGCCCCAGAATGATTAGCTTGAAGGAATGGAGAGAAAGCAGCCAGGTCACACTGACCAGTTGGGGGTAGCAGTGAGGTGAGAGACAGTTAGGAGAAAGCCCACAGCTTGTGGTGGAGAGGCATGCTAGACAGCTCCTTCTGGGCCAATAGTGGAGCTCTCAGGATGAAATTTGGTTTCTGAGCCCTATTCAAGGACTGTGGGAGAAGGCACAGGATATAGGGGTCACAGGACCTACAAATAAAGGAAAGGCCTTGGCCAGAAGCCCCTCAAGCCACTATTACAACTCTGTTACACAGTTACTTAGGGTTTAAATGTAAAGTCAGCCTTTAAGCAAACTGCTCCCTCCCTGAGCCACTGATTCCTTGATAACAGCGTCTGCTGCCACACAGATCCTACAACACAAAGTGCCTGGCATCTACTAAGTTCAAAACATCCTTTCCCTTCAGAAAAAACATGTTCCTAAACTCCACGGGGTGGAAAAATAAAAGGCTTTGCTTCTCACCTGTATCATTCTTCATTTCATACACATTGCACTCCTGAAGATCAATCACAGGGGATATGGGGTAGAAGGTCTCCAAAACATGATTCCGAGTGGCTTCAACCTCCTCTCTGGAGGCAATGGGGGGCAGAGGATCTTTGGCACTCAGCCGGATGCCACTACTACCTCGGACCTGAAGGAGAAAAGACTCTAAAAAGGGGAAAAGATGATTAGTCCAACCTGGTCTCAAGCTTTCCTACCTCAACAGAATCTGGGGCTTTCAATGCCCCTGTACCTCAAGGGCCTTTCTTTTTTTTTTTTTTTGTCTTTTTGAGACAGGGTCTTCCTATGCAGTTCAGGCTGGCCTTAAACTCACTTTGTAGCTCAGGCTGGTCTCGAACTCACAACAATCCTCCTGCCTCAGCCTCCCAAGTGCTGGGATTACAGGCATGCGCCACCACGCCCGGCTGGGGCCTTTCTAAATGACTGGCTTAACCCTGAACTCAGGACTTGGTGGCAGGATGTCACTCCAGGGGTCCTAGACAGGGAGATGAGCCAGCGTACTTTTGTTCACTCCCTGAGCCTAGTAATCCTTGGGAATCTGGGCTGCTCCACACAAATTTTCCGAGTACCAGCTCTAAGCAAGGGACCAGACATGAAAGAGAGCCACTCTCTGCTCTCACAGTGCTCACCAGGGGACAAAGGCAACAAGTAGGAGCCAGATTCAGATACAGCTCGGGTGAGGCCTGAGGAGTACCCTGAAACAAGCAGTGCCTTAAAACCAGGCATGTTACCAGGCCCAGTGGTACATGTCTGTAATCCCTGCTACTCAGGAAGCCAAGGCAAAAGACTCTCAAGTTTGAGGCCAGATAGACAACTTAGCAAGACCCTATCTCAAAATAAAAAAAGAAGGGGCTACAGATATAGTGCAGTGATCCCTGGGTACAATCTCCAGTACTGAAAAAAAAGATGGAAAGAGCAGGGTTTCTCAACACGGGCACTATCCACTTTAGTACCAGGTAAAGTATGTGGCAGCAGTCCTGGTGTTATCCAGTCAAGTTTTTCCCCAGCCAAGGCATGACAATTAAAAACCCTTCTTCCAAATACTGCTCCATGACCCCTAGAGGACAAAACTGTTCTGGCTGAAACCCCATGAGGTAGGTATCTGGTAGGCAAGGAAAGGAGAAGAGAAGCATTCAGGTGAAGGGGGAGTAACACAAGCAACACCAGGGGGAAACACATCCACATGACCACTGTGTGACATGGCAGGGAAGGTGGAAGATGGAGAAGCACAGAGACCAGAGGAGAGAGGCCACATGAGCCAGCAGGGGCTGGGGGTGAACAGTGGGCCAAAGGTTTGTGCAGGTCAGATGCACATACATGTCACAGAGCTGTAGGTGGCCTGCAGAAACAAACTCAGGCTGACTTCAGAGTGACTGTGGCTGCCCCTCGGGGTCCCTGCAGGTCACAGGCCACGGGCAGACAAAATACACCTGAGCATGGCCTGCAGGCCTCCAGAGACACACACTTTACTCGAAATAAGCTAGCTCACAGTGTGGACATAATGGATCAAGCCTGGTTTTCTTTCTTTTTGAGATAGGATTTCACTATGTAGTTCACACTGCCCTTTAACTTGCAACATAGCCAACATTGGCCTCCAACTCAGTGATTCTCCTGTCTCAGCCTTTGGAGTACTGGGACTTTATAGGTGTGTGCCACCCTTTATAGGTGTGTGCCTAGCTAAGTCTGGGCTTATAAGTCTAAAAATAGGTTTGGTCACCAGCACTATTAAATTAATGTTCAGCCTCCCTTACTGGGTAAATAACATCTGTGGACTGATAAACCTTGATCTGCTTGATCATCATTGCACCTCAAGATTAGCTTCCAAAGCATTTCCTGTTTCCTCACATAAAATCTGCAAGGAACATAAATGTGCCTGACCCCCTCCTAACCTTGGTTTTACGTTCTCCCCACAGACCACTCTAATGTGGTTACTGATTCAATTCCCTCACATCCCTCCTCCAGTGACAACTCCAAATGGGGCAGTTTAATTAGAGGTGATACTTGATGACAGGCCAAAAGGACTCCTCCATTAATGAGGTGTACTAATTTCCTTAGTGGTGCCATTACCTCTGCAAGGCTGACTCCTTGCCAGGAAGTCCATATGCAAAGGGGTAAGCTGGAGAATCTGACCAAGAAGATGCCCTTAAGTCCCAAATCACCCCATAGCTGGTTTCGTTGCTCTAGAATGCCACCCCCAAGAGCACCTGTGTCCTCTCACATCGCTGCTACAGCAGAGAGCTGTTATTTATTCACGAATCCTTCAGTCAGTTCCCACTGTGTGCCATGACCTGTGAGACACTGGGACAAAAGGAGTAAGACATGGCATTGGCAGTTAGGAGTTCACAGAAAAGCTCAGGGAGGCAGACAGAAAAGCCATGGGGCAGCTGCTGCAATGTGATAAACATTATGGCAGCACAAAGAGCACCCAGAGACGGACATGAGAGATCATGTTCAGAACATGCTCATCTTGGTTCTCTATGTGGTTCTGTGGGTTGTCAGCAAGGCTAAGAACTTTCTCAGGAAGCGGGCAGCACAGAGCCAGCCTGAATTCCCCAGGAAGAGGCTCGAGCTGAGTCTTGCAGTCAAGTATAATTTAGTCACAGGAAGAAAGTGAAAAGAGCACTCCAGTTGGAAAAGTTGCCAGGGCTAACTTAGGTTTGAGGGTGGGAGATGGGGCATTAGAGGAGGAGGTAAGACTAGCCAGACTAGGCCAAATCAGAGACAGCCTTACACACTATGTAAATGGCTTAAGCTACTGGGAGATGGGTAAGGATTTCAGTCTGGGGAGACACAGACAAAGACCTGCACTGCAGAAAGGCTATTTCATTAAATGCTTAATGTAGATTTGGAAGAGCGAAGTGTGAAGGCTGTTGCACAGAACAGAAACATGGAGAGGGCAGATAACTCAGTATGCTTTATTATTCTCTTATCCTTAGCATTCAGGCACTCCCAAGCTCACTGTGGCACATGGTTAGCGGTTAATGATTAAATCAACAATCTCAGAAAGTGGTTGCAATTTTAAAGGTAGGGCTAGGAGCCGGGGAGATGGATCAGTGGAAGAAGTGTTTCCCTGGCAAGCACAAAGGCCTAAGTTCAATCCCCAGTTCCACCAAAAAAGAAAAAATAAAAAAATAAAGGTAGGGCTATAACTAATGATACTGATGCTGTATCTGACCCTACAAAACTGGATCGTGAAAGAGGAGAGAGGTATCTGAGTGGAGGGATGTGGCAGTGGAGATGAAAGCAAAAACAAAAAACAGATCAAGAGGCCAGAGATACAGCTCAGTGACACAGTACCTGCCTGGCAAGCATGAGGTTGTGAGTTCGATTCTCAGTACATTAAAAAAAAAAAAAAAAAAGACAGAAACAGATCAAAGCTCTCAGCTAAACAAGATGACCAACCTCGACTCCACGTGGCAGATAATGAGTAGTTTTTGGCACAAATCCGCCTGGCCATGGAAGGGTGCTTGAGAATGTGAGATTTACACAGCTGAATCAGGTTGTCCACAATGATTGGGCTTAGAAAAAAGAAAAGACATTTAGGGCTTAAGCAACAGGTTGAATCCAAGACCCATCAGTTAGAAATCCTATTTACTTAGGGAACACTTACCAGTAGGTCTCTCTCTTGGGGATGTCCTCCGTAGAGTGCCAGAGACGGGCATGAGAGATCATGTTCAGAACACGCTCATCTTGGTTCTCTATGTGGTTCTGCGGGTCGTCAACAAGACTGAGAACTTTCTCAGGAAGGCCTTCTATTAACTTGGTCTTGGTAAGCCAGAGAGCCTGCTTCACTCCTTTAGTGTAATTAGCATTAAAAAAAAGACAAGCTGATTCAGAAAGATTGATGCTCACATTGGCCAGGTAGCATCACGTAGAAAAAGCTACTTCAAGAGAGGCCTGGATTTGTTCTGAGAGACCCATGTGGACAGCATCAGAAGAGCTAGAAGCCAGGGAAATCCAATTTCAACTCAACTTCAAGAAAAACCACCTACTTCAATATAGTGAACAGTCAACCACAGTATTAAGCACCTGCCACATTCAAACAGGAGCTATGGGGCTGGGGAAATGGCTCAGTGGAATAAGCACTTCCCTGGCAAGCGCAAGGGCCTGAGTTCAATCCCCAGTTCCACCAAAAACAAACAAACAAACAAACAAAAAAAAACCAGGAGCTATGACAGCTGAGGTCATATAGCTGAATCTTGCAGGAAGTAGACAGACGAGACTGTGAGACTACATGATGAATATCAAAAATTTCCCTTATGAGGCCAGGTATGATAACAACTCCAGCACTTGGTATGCTAAGGCAGGAGGAACACTGAATTTGAAGCCAGCATGGACTACATAGTGAGTGAGTTCTAGGCCAGCCTGAACTATATAGTGAGACCCTATTTCAAAAAAAGGAAGAGGAGGAGGAAAAAGAAGAGGAGAAGGAAAAAAAGAAAGATTCCTCCTATGAAGCCATACTCCAACTAAAAAAGCCCAACATAGCTCAATTATTAGACATGAGTCCAAGGAGTAGACCTAGACCACATTATTTAAAAAAGCAGCTTTTGGAATTAATGAGAATCACTTTTAGATCTTCATAAATAATTTAAGGATCCCAGAGTTTGGGGGGCTATGTACACAAATAATTTTTCACATTTTATTGAATTAATCCTAATATTCTATAATGAACTATTTTATAAACATTGTTATATAAAACAGCACTTATATAACATACTGTTATAATATATAGCAATGTGTATATATATATATATACATATATATTATACTGCTATATATAACATATATAACATACTGCTATATTTGTCAAAATAATCATACTAGCCGGGCGTGGTGGCGCATGCCTGTAATCCCAGCACTCGGGAGGCTGAGGCAGGAGGATTGTTGTGAGTTCGAGACCAGCCTGAGCTACAAAGTGAGCTTAAGGCCAGCCTGAACTGCATAGTGAGACCCTGTCTCAAAAAAAAAAAAAAAAAAAAAAAAAAAAAAAATCATACTAAGGATGTTCTATTCCTTACACAGAGTACTTTCTGAGACCATCTGAACTTCTCATTGGCCTTAGTACAGAAAGGCTGTGTTTTAATCCTGCATGCTGGCATACACAAGTCCAAAGAGTTTCTGTAGTGTAGTGGTTATCACATCCGCCTGACATAAGTTAAGTCCAGCATTGGCTACACAGTGTGTTCAGAACCAATCTAAACTACATAGTAAGACCCTGTCTCAAAAAATAAAAAGGTCAGACATAGTGAATTATGTTTTTCTCTATATTGAGGTCAATAAACATTCTCTTTGGGTCAGCAAGATAGCTCAGCAGACTAAGCATCTACTTTGGCAAGCACAAGGACCAGGGTTCCATCCCCTCACACAGCCTCAGCCCCAGCCCTGCCCCTGAGCACACTGAGCCTGTGACCCAATCTGGGTGTGGTGGTGCACGCCTATAATTCCAGCACTGGGGAGGCTGAAAACAGGAACAAGTCCAAGCTGTGTAGTGAGACCCTGTACCAAATACATAAATAAATGAAAAAAAAAAATTATCTTCAATGGCCAGTTAATATGATTTCAGTCTCTAGTACAACTATTCATCCTTGCAAATGTAGCCCAAAAGCAGCCACATGCAATAATTAACATGTGTACAGAGTTGTCATCAAGAAAACTTTATTTGCAAAAACAGGGAGCTGGGGCCAGGGAGATGGCTCAGTACCATAGGCGCTCCCCTGGCAAGCACAAGGGCCTGAGTTCAATCCCCAGTTCTGGGAAAAAACAAAAAACAAAAAACAGGGAGCTGGCCTAGCTACTGATCCTAGTATATTATTTGTTGCTGGGCAAGCACTCTGCCATTGAGCTAAATCTCCAAATCTTACCTATTTCTAATTTAATCTGCTTATAATGTAAAATATTTTTAAGTTCCCCAAAATACCTTTCAGGAGAAAGTGATGTATATACTAAATTAGATTCAGTTAAGACTGACCCTTTAGAGAGCCTACTTACTTTCAGTGGCATGGCACACAATCTGATTTCCCTAAAGGAAAAATGGCACAGTCCCAGAAACTAAGTTCTGACAGTCTTTTACAGTCAGATGAAAATTAGCACTACCTCCTTTCTTTTTCCAGATTATGTCTGCAAGTTTACAGAGGGCTGGTGACTGCTTTGGTTGGCAGACTACTACCTATCCCAGCTGGAGAAACACAACTGTGACTCTGGGATACATCTGCATTCAAAAATGTGTCTGGGAATAAAGGGAGTCTTCATAGGAAATACATCAGGCAATTTCTCTCATGGTAATAAACAAGCAAGGAGGCCACAAGACTTCACTTTAAGGCTCACAGGATATCACACAATAAATACAAATGTGTAGAGATGTTTACATTTGGTGGTGCAGCAGAAAGAACTCTAGACTTGGGAGTCAGGTAAACTATGCTTTGGTGCTGCCACTGCCGCTATTCCTTAAATTTAAAAATGTATAAAACATTAAGATTTCGTCGGCCGGGCGTGGTGGCGCATGCCTGTAATCCCAGCACTCGGGAGGCAGAGGCAGGAGGATTGTTGTGAGTTCGAGACCAGCCTGAGCTACAGTGAGCTTAAGGCCAGCCTGAACTGCATAGTGAGACCCTGTCTCAAAAAGACAAAAAAAAGAAAGAAAAAAAAAAAAAAAAACATTAAGATTTCATGCTTCACTGGTACAATACATACTATGTAATAATGAGTTGCCATTTACTGAATGTCACCCTCTAGCCTATGCCAGCAGGCTAAGTTTATCTACGATTTAGGATAGGCATTTAGGAAATTAAGGAGAAAATGCAGACCCAGGAATTTTTGCTTCCCATCCCATACCTTCAAAGTGACAGTGTTGGAGTCTTTACCCTAAAATTCATAATCTCTTCACTGACCAATAGGCTTCTCCAGCCCTGTATCTTTCAGTTTCGTTACAGACTTTATAAAACCTCTGCATGAATGCTGAAAGCGTACGATACAGGATATGTTTTCAGCCCAGCCAAATGAATGTAATCTTAACTTCTAAATACTGCTACCGTTTTCATCTACTTGGTATTCTGTTGCAGGTGTCATTCAAGGGTGCCAAGTCTTAGGAGTTCCTTCACGGCACCCTGTGAGGACCTTGCAAGTGTTTAACAGCTGGAAAACCAGCTGGTAAGAACCAGCTTGAGAAGCTTAACAGACTGGCCAACTGACTTCATTTTCTGCAAATTTAAGATTACTCTTATTCCCCAGCTCCCGCCAGATGTTTCCTAATTACCCTATTCCTATTTACCTCAATCACTTTGTTTTCAAGACCTGTCCTATTCTCATCCTGCTTTGGGGGCTTGATTGCGGGATGTGGAAAGGAATTATCAATAAACCCTCCTCCCATCTACCTAGGCTCTCATGCACCCTGGAAAACAATTTCTGATAATGCTCAAGAAAGACAGGCTGATTTGGGCTTAATTATTTGAATATGTTCTTAAGGGAGTGACAGGATTCGAAGGGGGTGAAAAAAAGGCCCAGACCCTTTTCTCGAAAAATCTCAGGTCTGACATTTGAAAAAGGGCAATAGGGCCTGAGAGATAGCTCAACAGAATAAGCGCTTGCCTGACAAGCGCAAGGTCCTGAGTTCACTCCCAGTACCGAAAAGGTGGAGGGTAAGGTAGGGAGAGTTGTAGACCTGCTTCAATATTAACCTACAGTGGGTCTGTAAGAAAATCACTTCCTTTTTCTTACAGTTAGCGATTCTGTGAAATATGGGAATAGGCCTGGAAATTAAACCCCGTTTCTGCTGCCTCCTTCCACTATCATTTTCCTTCCGATTTCTTCAGTGTAAGGTTAATCTCCAGGATGATAACTTCCAGTCGACACCACTTCGCAGCCATAGAGTCTCAGGAAAGCCAGGACTTGCTCAAAGTTACCCTGAGAGTTACAGCTCGTGCTAGACCTGTAGACGAGGTCTTTTCACTTTGAAAACTTATTACTCCTTAAATGAGAACGCAGCCCTCTACACCCCACCTACTCCTGATAACTCTAGGATCCAAGACCCACAGAGCTTCGATATCCTGCCTAAGGACACGGAGGGCGGGGATCAGCGGAACAAGGTCCTCTCCCTCACATCCTGGGGGGCTCACCCTCGAGGAGACGGCAACGCTGGTGGAAGATGTAGCAAGTCTGTTCCTTGTACAGCGGCTGCTCGTGGATCGGAGGAGGGCGGTGAAACCTTGGGTGCTCCCAACCGCGGTCCCAATTCGGAAACACCGGCCGCGCCAGACCGGGCATGAAGTGCATCTTCCCAGCGTAGGTGATCGGCTCCAGTCCGGGGATCTCATACACCCTATCCAGAGGGGGAGGCCCAGGTTTCCTCGTAGAGCGCACGCCCCATTCGTACGCCCCGCGTCTTGGGATCCTGAAGCCTCCAAAACCGAGCCATCCAGAGCCACGAAAGGCCCGCTTTGCGGGTGCAGACACCAACGCCATTCGGATCAGGTTTTCACAAGACCACTACCTGGACGCCGCCATCATCCACCCCCCGCAGGGCCTGCCGGGAACGAAAGAGGCTGGGCGCTGAGGCTCGTCTGGTGAATGGCAGGCATTTCAACCAATCAGAGTCAAGATGCCCTTGCCTTGTCCCCACCCCCAAGCCGTTCGACTTTCGTTATAGGTGAGGTCTGCTTTACGCGCTCACCTTTCCGGAAGTAACTCTGGAGGATCCTCTAGGGAAGGAATTTGCAGAGTTTAGGTGAGTGGTGGTGGCAGGGCGTAGGGCGGGAGGAGAAGAGTACCAGACTCCACAGCTAATCTCAGAATGCTTCACGGCTTGAAAGGCATTAAACTTGAGCAAGACCCCAATGCCCCTCACTGTGAAAAAAGTAGTACAGTGCCTTAGCTGACGCCCCGTGCAGCGCCCAGCTCGCAGTGGGTACTTGGGTAGTTGGCTCACCATCCACTTCTCCCTGTGTGGGTGTTTTTATGATAAATACAACGTGGATAAATACAGCGTGTGACGCGTAGAGATTAGAGTTCAGTAGGAGGCGTGGAGAGTACGGTAACAATACACATTTCCTGTCTCTTCTCTAGTTAACGCTGTCATGCTGTATGTTTTACATTTTGATTTCGCTTAAAGACTCGCCGTGAGTGCAGACATTGAGCTTTCAGCAAAGGTCTGGAGAGGGAGAGAGGGCAGCCAGGCACAGTTGACATCTGTCAGAATGTGACTTGAAGATGGCACCTGGTAAACTAAAACAGAGATGGAGAGAAAGTGTGGATCATATTTTTAAAATTGGGCCAAGCTAGTCCTGCTGGCTCCCAGACCATATTTGTTTAGAAGTTTCTTTTCTTGTTCAATTGTTTTGCAGCATTGGAGATAAAAACCAAAGTCCTCTCATGTGCTAGGCAAGTGTTCTACCACTGAACAAATACCGCATCTGTAGAGCGAATGAACACTCAGCAGTACCTGGGAGCTGCCCATAAATAGGGGTGGGTTCAGTGGGGAAATACTGAAAGAATAAGACATTTTCCTAGTCTAAATACAGGTCCTAGTCTGCTAAACTTTTCTGAAGTCATAGAATTCCTGTGCTACAGTAGGACCAAGTTTTCTGAAGCCAAACACCTTTTTTTTTGGGGGGGGGGGGTGTGGAACCGGGGATTGAACTCAGGCCCTTACACTTGCCAGGCAAGTTTCATTCCCCGGCCCACCAAATGCTTTTCTCTAATATGAAAATTTATTTCATACAAAGGAAACCAGTGATTGTAAGTGGTATACATACCCAGTCAGACACTAGATTCCATAGTTAACCCATTCTTGAGGAAAATGTGAGAAATAGAGGAGGCAACAGCCTTAACTCCCATATTTTCCTTCTCCTACACCAGCAAGGGATGAGGACCTGGGCCCAAGGCCTCACAGAGCCTGCCCTGCCCTGGGAAGAGCACACAGTTTTATCTCCCAGACTGCCCCAGACCCACCAACTATGGGCGAGAGGGAGGAAGAAGCTGAGGAAGCCTGGCTGCAGCTGCGGCCTGTGGAGCCCTTGCCCTCCCAGTGCTGTGGCAGTGGCTGCTCGCCCTGTGTGTTTGACCTCTACCACCGAGATCTGGCAAGATGGGAGGCAGCCTACGCAAGCAACGACAGGAGCCTGCTGCTGAGTGGGAAACAGTCACAGGTGAGGAGGATGCTTCTTAGACTAGAGGCTATGGGGGCAGCACTTATGTGGCCTTGAAGCTTTCCCTGGACACCAGAAGAAAGAAAGCCCATACTGGCAGCACACAGCCCCAGCATCGAAGTCCAGGCCTAAAACACTTATTTCTTAGCAATGTGATTGGAAGTAAAGTCTTTTAACCTCCCTGTGCCTTAATGTCCCCATCTGTAAAAGGGAGTTAAACATTTGTGGTGTATGACATAAGCCTGACGTTTATGTCACTTAACAAATGTCTGCTGAGTACAAATCATACATGAGGCCTTATGAGCTCTTCAAGAACTGAGACAAGGTCTTTGCCTCATGGAACAAACAAGCCGAAGATACATACCAGTTAGAATGCATTGCTATTTCTTCCTCTTTACTCCTTACTGAGACTTTGCTTCCCTTTCTGAACTCCGAGAGACTGTATCATCTGGACCAGGCGATTTAAACCTTCATTGTACTGTTTTAAGAGTGTTCACAAATTACAGGTATACATATCTAACACTAGGAAGTTCAGCTTCATATTCTATAGTTTGGGAAACTGAGGACCCATTCCTCTGATGTTATGCATCTGTTCCCATCCTGGTCTCCTGCCACTGAGTGGAGTCACCATGGTCCTTAACCCTTCTGACCACAGTGGAGTACAGACATCTTCTATTTCTGCCTCTGTTAATGTAGCCTGGTTCCATTGTTACTTGTTAGCTGTCATAGTTTGGCCTGAACTGTGCCAAAATGTAATTATTTTTACATATGTGGTTCCTAAGCCATAGATCATACAGATCTTAGATTCTGAACAAATTCAGTTTTTTTTGTTTTGTTTTGTTTTGGTTTTTTTTTGTCTTTTTTGAGACAGGGTCTCACTGTGCAGTTCAGGCTGGCCTTAAGCTCACTTTGTAGCTCAGGCTGGTCTCGAACTCACAACAATTCTCCTGCCTCAGCCTCCCTAGTGCTGGGATTACAGGCATGCGCCACCACGCCCGGCTTATAAATTCAGTTTTTTTAAAAAAACAAAAACTCTAAAACATGAAAGTATCTATGTCTCTTTGTAGTTCTGCTTTGGGGTCCAAAAGCAGAGCCCCTGTGACTTTTCCTTCTCACTGCTTTCACCTTTTTTTTTTTTTTGTCTTTTTGAGACAGGGTCTCACTATGCAGTTCAGGCTGGCCTTAAGCTCAATTTGTAGCTCAGGCTGGTCTCGAACTCACAACAATCCTCCTGCCTCAGCCTCCCGAGTGCTGGGATTACAGGCATGCTCCACCACGCCCGGCTTGCTTTCACCTTTATATGACTCACTCCACTTTTTTCTGACTTGGCTCAAATCTTGGTGTGTTTGTGTGTGTGTTTTACTAGGAGTTGAACCCAGGACGTTATACATGTTAGGCAAGCACTCTTCCACTGAGCTACACCCCCAAGTCTTCCTCATTCTCAGTAGTACCAGACAGCTTCTGGTACTTGTTCACATGTACATTGTCCATATCTCTTTGTTAAAATGTAAGATTTATAAGCAAAGGAGTCTCTGGCTCATTTTCTCCTCAGCGTCTTGAGTAGTTCCTGGCATTATAGTCAGTAACTATTGAATGAATGAGTTTCTGCCAGTTCTGCCAAGTACCATACCCTGTGTACTATGTACAAGGAAGTTGATGCTAAAGATGCCAGGGTTATAAGGCTAAAAAACTCAATGCATAGAAGAAAAACACAAACTGTGAGTGCATAATAGAGTGTATGCTAAACCACAGTTCAGACACTTGTGTGGTTTTAGTCAAATCATTTAGTTGGCTAAACCTCAGTTTTCTCATCTGAATAATGTGGTTTGAGTACTTTAAGCTAAATCTGTTAAGCTTCTGGCATATAGTAGATGCTCAGTAAATAGTAAATTCCACCTATTATGACAAATAGTTAAATGATTCTTGCAAATCTTTTAAAATAGCATATTTAATCTAACATTTTTAATGAATAATTGGAAATGATTATATTTTGATGGTATTTTACACTTTATAAAATGTTTTTCTATTACCTCATCTGACCCTTATGATAATTCCACCCATTTATCAGGGATGAGTACCCCTTTTCTGTAGATGAGGAAACTGAAACCCAGAAGGTCAGATGACCTGCATAAGTCTGCACAGGTGAGCAGCAGCTCAGCTGGGGGTAACCTGGCTCTCCTGACTCCCAGTGCAGTGCTCTTGGCAGCTGTGGCAGCTATGCCAGAGAGTGCCCAGGTACTCTGGCTGCTGATGAATTGCTCACCTCAGCCTGTGTGAAGAGTGTGGTGTGGAAACTGGTGTGGCAGAGGCAGTTTCTCTTGGTTTTATAACCCAATTGACACTACTATGGGTAGCAGGGATTTGTCTTCATTATTTTTCTCATTGCTCAGACAAAATACCCAATACCCAAAGTTAAAAGAGGAAAGGTCTGTATCAGTTTGTAGAAGCCTCAGTCCATAGTCAGCTGGCTCCCAGGCTGGGCGGTGTGGCAGAGGGGCATCACAGAGGAGAATCAAGTCCGTGGCAGGCAGGAGGCAGTCAGTAGTGAAGCAGCAGCAGCAGCAGCCAGGCTTGCCTTTATATTTCATCCAGGCATCCACCCTTTGGGAGATGCCACCAGAGTGGGGCACCCCTCATCCCAGCGTCACATAACCTAGAGCTAGCCACTCTGAAGAGTCCCATCTATGACTGCATGAAGATTTGGGGGAACATCTGGATACAGCTGTAACAGGGCTCCAGAGGTAGTACCCCATCCTGGCCTGACAAGGCGAGTTCTGTGGGTGTGAATGTTTTCTAGGAGAGTACTTGGTGAGTCATTGCATTCAGAGAGGTCCTACAGAAGAGGTATGGGGAAGGATGGGTCAGTAAGATCAGTAGGCTGAGACATAAATTTGAGTCCCTGTTTGCAGCGTGACTTTGGCCAAGTAAGACTACTGCTCAGCCTCAGTTTCCTCATATGAAATAAGGGTATTGGATTTGACCATCTTGAAAGGCTCACATTTCCCAACAGTGCTGGTCTGAGGTTTAACACTTTGGCAGGGTGAGCGGGTCTTTCATATAATGGAGATGAGCATTCTGGATAGAGAGCTCATCGTGAGCAGTGAAGGCCCAGAGGTTAGACATGTCTGCTGTCCTTGGAGACATCAGGTGTCACACGTATAAGAAACAAGGTGAGGCTTGCGGTCCATCCACTGGGCCCTTGAGAGTAGGCTAGAAAGCCTGTACTCGATTCTGGGACTGAGAGGAGCTGCTGAAGGCTTAAGGGTAGAGTGAGTGAACAGTGTCCTGGCTTGGATCCAATGGGGTAAGTTGGAGCTGCAGTCTGTCATACGCAGAGATCTTACCAGTTGAGACAGTTCTCATAGGAAAGTAGGGAGGGTCCCATGTACCCTTTGAGCTCAACCTCTACTGCTAGGTTTTTTTCTTTGCAGAGCTGCCCCTCCAAAATGAACCCAGAGAACTTCTTGGCCTTCCGCATCAGCACTGTGGACAAACTCACTAATGACACCTACTATGTCCGGTTTGCTCTGCCTGGGAACAGCCAGCTCGGCCTGCGGCCCGGGCAGCACCTTGTCCTACGGTATACAGGCAGTGGGTACTGAGGCTTCACCGCCCTGCTTAGCCATTAACTAGCTGAATGACCCAGGGTAACCTGCTTGGCCTTCCTTCAGGCTCCATTTTTCATCTCCAAAATAGAAATAGTTATGCATGACTCAATGAGTTTGCAGGATGGAACTAGCTGGTGCATTTTCAAGACACTGAGCACTTTACTAGCATTTAACAGGCAAGGCACAGTTCTGTGCACTTATATGCATGATTGTGTGAGCTTCACAAAGCCCTAGGAACTAAAGGCCATTCATTGTCTTATCATCCATTAGAGGAAACTAAAGTCAGAGGAGTTTGGGAACCTGCCCACAGTTACACAGTTAGGAAATGGTAGAGCCAGAATTTGAAGATGAGCACTTTGGTTCTCTAGAACCTGTGGTTTTAACCTAATCCAATTAGCACCCGTTGATAGAAAGAGTGCTGTCACTGAGAACAACGAACTTGGCCAAAGTCATATTCCTAATAAGTTATGGAGCCAGGTTTCAAACCCAGACAGCCTGGCTCCTACCGTGTCTCTGAGGTTCCTGCTAGCCTGCTTCAGTGCTCTGCTTCTCTCCTGATCCCACCCCTCCCCTTCCCAGGGACGGAGCCTTTGGGATGTCCGGGTAGAGCACCTGCCAGGCATGTGAGTCTGAGGCTTTGGGAGTCATCAACGCAGAGTTAGCTTGCCTTTGGGAGCACATGTGTATGAAAAGAGGAAACCCTGGCATTGGTAGGATTGACAGGAGGAGGCCCCAGTGAAGGAAATGGCAGAAATGGCCAAAAACATGAGGGGACCCAGAAGAGAGTAGCTTTCTGCCTCACCGTGGCCCCTGACACTCATTTCCAGCTCCTGACCTTTGCTATGGCTGTCCCGGAATTTTACTGTTCCAGGGTACGGGAGGAGCTACAGAGTGGGTCCTTGTCCATGGAGCATTCCAGCCATGAACTAGGGGTGCCCAGAACCCCTGCTTCTAAACAAGGTCCTGTCTTCCATCTTTGCCACACTGGTGACATTCGTAACACACACACATATCTGAGCATCTAATTCCCCGTTACTGTCTTCTAGAACACACCATTTCTACTGGGATTTCCTCCCCACTGCCCCTCATCTCAGCCCCACCACCCCCCAAGTCCTGACTTACCCACAGTACCTCACTGCTAAACTTTGGCAAACCACTCCCTCTCCCAGAAATCGCTGCCCTTCCTGTCCCCACTTGCATGTGTCAGCACCTGATCCTGCCATACACAACTCCAGAAGGTCCCTGAGGTTTTATAGATGACCACTTCCTCTGAAACCTGTCAGTTTACCTTCTGTGGCAGCCAATGTCAGTACTCTGCATCTAAGCCATGTCCTCTGTTCTGTTCCTCATTTCCTTATTGTTTTCATCAGAATTTACTAAGTGTTTCTGCCCAACTACCCTGTTGCTTATGCACTGGGAAAAGGCCTGCTTGTTCTCTGCATAGGACTTGAGAATGGAGTACATGCACGATCCCAGAGCCCAGCTCAGAGTCAGCAGGAAGTTCTAGCTGTGCCAGTAATTCTCCTTTCATTTATTTATTTTATTCATTTATTTTTGGTGGAACTGGGGATTGAACTCAGGGAAGCACTTATATTACTGAGCCATCTCCCTGGCCCCTATTTTATTTTTTAGAGAAGGGTCTACAGGGCGTTCAGGGTCTCACCTCTAGATCAGACTCAAAGTGATCCACCTGTTTACAGCCTACCAAGAGCTGGGATCACAGGCGTGCGCCACCACACCCAGTCTCAATTGCCATCTCAGGGCATCCTGGGCATGGGGCCAGCACAGCAGGCCTGGGGATCAAACCTCCAGCCCCTGCACCTAGTAACTCTCCTTATGTCACGAGATTCTGCATTTGGGCTGTCATTTGAGTGAAATGGGTCCTTGATGCACGTGGCTGTTACTGTTACCCTGACCCACCTTGCCTGACACTGTACAGGGGATAGGGCTTTGGACAAGGACTGCTCTAGGGTAACTCCAGGTCTGCTTCTCCTGAACGTGGCAGTAAGTGTGGCATAAATCTTGGCTGTTGTTTTTCTCTGTACCACTCTATAGTTGAGGTCAAGAAAAAACCCCAAGATACTTCACATTGTCTATTCACTTCCTGGTTTATTTCTTTGTTTGGTTGCTTTTGTTTTTTTCTTCTTCTGTGCCAGGGCTGCACACACCACATACGTCCTCTTCCACTGAGCTGGAGCCTCAGCCACTGTGCATTTGGCAGCACTTCCTGTGATTGCCAGTGGGACCACACAGTCAGGACATGGAGCGCTGTTTCCGCTTTGCAGTGGGTGCTGCTGAGACAGTACAGGGCCTGTCTGGGTCTGATAAGCAGTGTGGGGCAGTGGTGAGTGCGCTTCTACAGCACCTCACCAACCCCTCAGTGAGGTCCTCCAGGGTTGACTGGACTTCATGTTTACTTTTACCAGCCTGACAGGAAATGCTGAATGAGGATTTGTTGAGTGGCTAGCTGACAGTATGTTTTTCTTTCCTAGAGGAATAGTGGAAGACTTAGAAATCCAGAGAGCCTATACTCCCATCAGCCCTGCCAATGCAGAAGGATACTTTGAAGTTCTAATTAAGGTGAGTTGGCGCTCGTGGGGGTGCTGCGTGGTACAGGGTCCAGTGCCTCCCTTGCCAGCGCTTTTGGGATGGTGCAGTCCCCAGCCTGGGGTTTTTGAGGGAGGAGGCTGATCTGAAGGAACAGTGGGGCCAGGTGAAGTGAGAGGAGGAGCTACCCCATGAGGTACACTCACTGTACGGTGAGTTCCAGGCCTAGACAGGGAGGGGGCAGAGCTCCTGCACCTTCTGTGTGCTGAGTGCCAGAGGCCAGAGGTGAATCAGACCCTATGCCTACCCTGCAGGAACCCACCTAGGACAGTGACCACAATACAGCATGGTAGGAGGCCCAGCCCAGCTTGGGGCAGCAGGGAGTGGAAGAAGGCAGGCCAGGCCTCCCTGCAGCAACTGTGAGTGCACGGGGGAGAGAAGACCAAGAATGTGGGGAGGAAGCTCAGTGGGCTGGGGCCAGCATAGACAGTAGGCAGCAAGGCTCATTTGGAGAAATCAGTGCATTTCCCCAGAGCAGAAGGGAGGCGAACACTCAGAGAGAATGGGGCGTGGGTGGAGCACTGGGGCTCACGGAGTGAGAGGTGAGCAGGGCCGCTGGGTAGGCCTAGGCCTTGCAGTACTGATTGGTGGGGCAGAGATGGCATTGCAGGCAGAAGGGACAGATACAGGGAGGGGTAACACAACAGGTCTAGGAATTGTACCTTATCTAGGTGACAGGAGGAGAGGCTGGCTGTGAGACAGCAGCACAGATAAGACGAGCAAAGCGGGCTGTGTACAAAGTGCCTGCAAGAGCCGAGGATGAGGCAGCACACGCATGAGGAGTCACGGAGGTCCCTGATGTGGAGAGCGTAACTAGGTCGGCTGCTGCTGAACTGCTGCTGCTCCACTGTTTCTTACTTGCAGAAATAGCAGTTTGATGTGGGTCAACCTAAGGCATAGCTCTAGACCATTGTTTCCCAGGGGAGCCCCTGGCATCAGGAGGACTGGAGGACAGCTCTCCTCCCACCCTCCCCTATGAGACCTGCATTTCACTGACCACAAGCTGAGGCCCCAGAGGACAAAGGTCCACAGCTCCAAAGAAGTGCTGTGACCAGCAGGCCCTGACCCCTGACTCCAGACTCCTGTGCTGTGCTGGGCTCTGCCTGCCTTCCTGCCTGCCAGCAGTATGAGTGTTTATTCCCTCACACATAAGCCTGGATGGGATCCCTTCTGCACACTGATGTTTGTCTGGGAGATTCCGCAAATCCTCTCCAAATGGCCCGCTTCCCCCACGCTGCTTGTGTGGGTGTGTTTCTGTCAAGAGGATAAGCCTGGAGATAGTTCTCTGGAGCAGCTGGATCTCTCCCAGCTGCAAGGCTGGTTTTCTCCTTCGTTTGCGGGAAGCCCTCATTATCCCTAAGCTGCTGGCTGGGAAGAGCCGAAAATGCCTTTGCAAATTGGGAAAGCAGTAGGGTGTGTGGGTTTACCTTTCCAGACAGAAAAAAGAGAGGGCTCCTGCTTCCTAGGGACCTGCTGGCCCCTGATCACTGCTTCTTGCTCTTCATTCTCACTGTTCCGTGTCAACCTCATAGCCTCAAATAGATCATACTATCCCCATTTTACAGATAAAGAAATGGAATCTCAAAGGCCCCTTGGGCCAGACGATCACATGTGAAAGGACAGAAGTTACTGAGCTAGTCAGTTGTAGTTCACTAGTGTGTGTTGAGTGTTTGCTCCAGCCAGGCTCTGTGTGACTGTTGGGGACAGAGAATTCTCCCCTTCTCCATGGTGGTGTCTGTGCCGTAGACCCTTGTGACTGTGGCTGGCTGAGCCTCCAGTCTAGGGTCAGAAACCAGAATGCTCAGAGGGACACAGCCTCCAGCAAGGCAGGAGCGAAGCTGATGGTATGGCCCAGTGGTAGTGCATTTGCCTAGCATGCTCCCCCAGCAACACACACACACACACACACACCACACACACACACACACACACACACCACACACACGGTGCTGTGGAAGTCAGGGATGGTATCAGGTGGCCATGGGTGCTCAAAAGCAGTTGTAGAGACCAAAGCTTATGCTTTATTTAGTATCTATTTTTATTTTTAAGACAGGGTCTCACTATGCCATTGAGGCAAGCTTTGAATTCACTTTGTAGCCCAGGCTGGCTTCAAACTTCTTGATTTCCTGCCTCAGCCTGCTGGGATTATAGGTGTACTCTACCCTGCCTAGCCAAAGCCTATTCTTTCCTTCAGCCTTCATTCCAAACACCCTGTTGTCAGTGCTTCCCCCCTTGCCCCAGTCTCCTGTGGCTGCCCACTCCTTCCAGGTGGGACTATCCTAACCTTAAGCATGCCACCCTGATGCTCGTGCTCAGCTCCTATGCCCAGGGAATGCCATCTTGCCCATCCTTCACAGTCCAGCTTAAACTTCCTCTGAGACTGCATCCTCCTCCAGGCTCTGCCCACACTTTATCCTGCCCCAGGTGCTGGATGGTCTCTCCTTTGTGTGTATTCGAGACATGGGAGGACCTGGATCTGGATTAATTGGCCCATTTAAGTCCTTTCCAGGTTTCACACACCAGCTTCTTTTATGGGACCGTTTCCCCCACAGTCCTAGCAGAGCACACAGGCAGGCACGCGGGCAGTGTCATAGCCCACACCCACAGAGGAACCCCTTCCTCCCTTATTCTGCCAACACATTGGATAGGATAATGCAGAGACTACAAGTGAGTGGCCAGGTTGTACCTAGCATGCAAATACAGTACTTATTTTTGACCTGCACAGTGGCTTTAATTTATTTTTTTATTTTTATTTTAGTAAGGGTCTACAAGGTCTCACTACATAGATCAGACTCATAGTGATCCGCTTGTGTTCAGCCTCCCACAAGCTGGGATTACAGGCACACATCACCATACCTAGTCTCAGTCGCCCTCTCAGCACACCCTGGGGATGGGGCCAGCACAGCATGTCAGGGATCGAACCCTGGCTGCTGTGTCAGCCTAAGCAGGTGCTTCAATCTGCTGAGCTTAGTTTTTGTTTTTAATTTTAAAAAATTTTTTTTAATTCCTGACACTTACAAATGAGAAATTTTAGCCTGGGGTGGTGGTGCATGCCTGTAATCCCAGCACTTGGGAAACTGAAGCAGAAAAATGACCATGAGTTTAAGGTCAGCCTGGACTACAGAGTGAATTCAAAGCCAGCCTGAATTGTACCTCAAGACCCTGTCTTAAAAAGAGCCTGGGGAGCAGGGGTTACACATAAAAATAGACTTCCTACTCCTCTTAGAAAACTAGAAAGGTTTGGTAGCATCACCCTCCCAAGGAAGGGCTGGACTCTGCAGAGTGGCTCCCCCTTAGGAGAGCGTTCCCTTACCAGTGTATCACTTCCCACCCTCTCTGAGCCCAAGTGTTTGTTACCACTGGTCATCATATGGTTCTTTGCTCTGTTACCTGCAGGCCTTTGCGTTTCAGAGCTCTGTTGAAGGCCTCAGTCCTATGGGTTTGCCACCCAGCCTGGCTATGTACCATGTGAGTAAGCTTCTAGGCTGAAATTTAGGAGGACCAGCACACAGGATCACACATGTAAGCCCTTAGCAGGCAGGAAGCGCTCACTCGTGCGTGGCTGGGGTGGGGCAGTGTGTGCCTGTCCCACTGAGCTCTCTCTCCATTTGCTTCCAGTGCTACCAGATGGGGCTGATGTCCCAGTATGTCAAGTCCTGGAGAGCTGGAGACACAGCTTTCTGGCGAGGACCTTTCGGAGACTTCTCCTATAAACCAAACCAGGTCAGTGCCAGCTCTCTAAATGCTGAGGATGTCCCCAGCTTTTCTTCAGGGCTGTGATTGACATGTTTCAGGCCATAGAATCTCACTCTGCCAGTCTTGAAGGTAAAGTCAGTTCCAAGAGGATCCTTGAGATTGGACATGGGAGGAGATGGAATAGTCAGTAAAAATCTCCCTGCCTTGTTTCAAGACTATTCATGGCTGCCTGTTGCTTGGGAAACCAGACTTGTGCACTTTTTGTTTGGGACCCTAATACATGTGGTGCTCAGATACTGCTCCAGTTGTACATTGTATTACGACATTCAGTGCAGCCCCTGGCTCCCTACAGAGGAGCCCACTGCTCCCGGCTCGGAAGGCTGTTATCCTCATCTTCCTGGCATGAGCAAATCCTTCCAGTAACTTTCTGAGAAAGGATTTCTCATTCATTGGTGCATACTAATGGAAAGCAGTTTGGTGGTATGTACCAAGAGTCCTAAGAGTCTTTAAATCCTTTGCCTCAGTAATTCATTTCTAGAAGTCTGTCATACAGAAAGAATCCAAAATCCCAACTCTTTTGCATGCCATGGCATCTGTATTTAAAGCAGTAAATACTGGAGGCAACTGAATATCCAACAACAGGGGGAAGAGAGAGTCAGGTTTACAGGTACCTGACAGGATGTTATCCTGGATTTTAAAATTATAAATTATTTTCTGTGCTTACATAGGCTACACCACCAAATGGCAACTACCACATACAAACCTAAATGTTCAACAGGTTTGTAAACTAATTGCAAAAAATAAAAAAACATGAAAGGGAAATGCGACGAAATGTCAGTAGTTCTAGGTTGTAGAATTCTGGGAGATTTTTATTTTCTTTGTTATACTTACCTGCAGGGAGCACCTCTTACCTTTATAATTACGAAAACAAAGCAAAACAAAAACTGAATCAGGCTTGCCTCTCTATTCTTTTTGTTTAATTTTAAAACAGCATTTATTGGTTTCTTTCCTGATTATGAATGCAGTACATGTTTATTACCCATCCCTAGTCTGAAAGAGACAAAAAGAAGAAAATGCCTGCAGGCCCTCTCGCAGACTTAGCAGTCTTATACCATGGTGTACATCCTTCTAAATCTTCTACTGTGCATGAGAATTTATGCAAACACACATACGCACCTCTCTCTCTCTCTCTCTCTCATGTGTTATCTGTATAATTCTTAGGCCTGGGGTGTGGCTCCGTGGCCCTGGGTTCAACCCCAGCACTCTAAGTAATGAGACTGTGAGGTACACAGGCGGCACCTGCTGCATGTAGGTTCCAGCCCTCACACTTGCCATGGAGGGGCTCTCGGTGGCTCTCTCGGTTCTCATAAGCATGCTCAGCTGCTTCTCCCCATTCTACACATCAAACAGTACATGTGTGTTTGTGTTCTGCAGTATTCTAGGAATGTGCTCAGCCCTGCTATTTTGTTGATTTTAGTTTTAGTTTTTTTTTTTTTTGCGGAACCAGGGATCAAACGCAGGCCTTTGCACTTGCCAGGGAAGCCCTTATTCCACTGAGCCATCTCCCAGCCCCTTGTTTTAGTTTTTTAAGAGAATAAAAAGTAACTTAAAAATTAGAAATGATACAGAATTTCACTAAAGATGATAAATATTCAACAGTGGTTATTATATTGTATGTATAGTATATTGTTGTCTCTAACTTAGTTGTTCAGATTACCGGATAGAAGCGTGCAAAATTGGGCAAAAGAATTAAAAAGAAAAAAATTTAAGCATTAACTGTTCCTTTCAATAGAGCAGTAGAAATCAGATGTGTGAGTGTTTTTGCTGTCCTGTGTGTGTATACATACATCTTTCTCCCCTTTCTTCTTTCTTTTCTCCCTTCCCCCATCCCAGCTGTGCCTTCCTGTCACAGTGTTACACCCTTCAGATTGTACTTACTTCTTTTTTTTTTTTTTTTTTTTTTTGGCCAAACTGGGGATTGAACTCAGGCCCTTGTGCTTGCCAGGGAAGCATTTATTCCACTGAGCCATCTCCCCACAGATTGTATTTACTTTCAGGTTCTTACACTAGTATATGATATGATGTTTACACATGTGGGCCTGGTTTATTTCACTTATAAATATGGTTTCTGGTTACATCCGTTTGCCTATAAAAGCCTCAAGTTTATCTTTTTTCAATAGTAATATTCCATTGCATAAGATACCACCTCTTTCTTTCTTTCTTTTTTTTTTTTTTTTTTTTTTTTTTTTTTTTTTTTTTGTCTTTTCGAAACAAGGGCTCACTATGCAGTCCAGGTTGGCCTTGAACTCACTTTGTAACCCAGACTGGTCTCAGACTCACCTCATTCCTCCTGACTCAGCCTCCCAAAAGCTGGGATGATAAACCTGTGCCACCACACCCAGCCACTACCACATCTTTTTTTATTCATTCCTCAGTTGATGGATATTTGGGTTGTTGCCAAGATTTAGATATGACAAATTGTGCTGCTATAAAAGTGGTTTTTGTTTGTTTGTTTTTGAGACAAAGTCTCCCTATATAGTTCAGGCTGGCCTTGAGCTATGTACTCCATACTGGTTCAGATTTGAGATGCTCTTCTTGCCTCAGCCTACCAAGCCAAGAGTGTAGCTCTGCCTTGCATTTTAACTGAGTGCCCCTCTGTGTCCCCAGAGCTTTCAGAGCAGGGCATGGGAATTGTTCCTGTTTCCTCCTCGCCAAGAGCTAAAGCTGAAGGAAAGTCATCTTGACCACCTTTCCTGAGGGAGCCTCCTGATGCCTTGTGGTTACTGCTTTGCATCTAGAGGACACACTAAAGCCCCAAATTCTCATTTAGAAAATTTTGTAGAGCCCAGAGGGAAGGGGGCAGACATGGTCCACTGATGCTTTGCTCAAGGCTTCGCTGTGTTCCCACGAGGACACCGGATGCTCCTGCCCTTTGCCAGCCCTGCTTGCTCCTCTGCTGTTCCCTCTATTATCAGCAGCTGCCTCGAGGGCTGGCACCCAGACATGGAAGTGTTATGACCCGGGGATGAGCTAAATGAGGACCCAGACACCTGATGGGAAAGAGAGGCATGCGGACACACAACTGCAGTGTGCCTGCTGTGCCAGGGGAGATGTGGGGAGCTGAGGGAGCAGCAGGAAGACACTCCCTGCTGCTGCTGGCTCTGGAAGGCTTCCCACACGTGAGGGGATGAAAGGAAGAAGGTTGAGGCAGGCCACAGCCCTGGAGGCTGGAGGAAGCACCAGCACAGGACAGTAGCCTGAGGGAGTCTGGCTTAGTCTCCACGCCAGACTCGGTCATTGCATGCCATCATGGCAGTTCTGGACAGGTGCTCATACAGGGAAGTGTTCATATTACTTTCTCTTCTTTTTTAACCAAAGAAGAATCAGGTTCTGATTGGGGAAAGAACTTGCCAACATCACATAGTTGGGGATTCTATACACAGAGGCTTAATCTTTAGAATGAGGGAGGAGAATACCTCTCTGCAGGGGTCAGGTAGCCTTTAAGGCACTGACCTAAAAGTCTTACTCCTTAGGAGGCCCAGAGCCAGGCAGTGGCTTCAGAGGAAAGGAGGTGCCGGGGCTGGCCCTCACTGCTGTGGCACGGCCCTTTGGGCATTTTTAACGTGTTATCTCATTTCTTCTGGAAGAGAGCAGGCTCAGAAGGTCCAAAGCGAGGCCTGAAATCTCTCCAGCTGTGGAGGAAGCAGCCTAGAGAGCAGTGATGGAATGGAGCTGGGGGTGGCAAGGCTTTCATGGGAGCAGATTTCTGCTCGCGGGGGGAAGACCCAGCAGGCAAGGGCAGTCAGCCCACCGCGAAGTGAACTGTCTTGGGAAGTGGTGAGTTCCACAACAGCAGGTGGTGTGTGCGAGGCCCCTGCAGGCTGTACTGCTGGGCTCTGTTTTAGCCTCAGGGCTCCATAATCTGTTCAACAGACCTCATTGCCCTCCAGAAGCCCAGTAGCTTCTTGGGAGAGGTGGACGGACCTGACTAGGTGGGACACCCTTTCAGGAAGGCCAGTGTTGTCCATTCAAGAAAGCCTAGAGAAGAGCAGCACAGTGTGGAGGGGACCCCACTATACCCACTGTTCTCCTCCCCAGTATGGTGAGCTCCTCATGCTGGCTGCAGGCACGGGCCTGGCCCCCATGGTGCCCATCCTGCAGAGTATCACAGACAACGCAGATGATGAGACCTTTGTCACCCTTGTCTGCTGCTTCAAGACCTTTGACAGCATCTACCTGAAAACATTTCTGCAGGAGCAGGCCCGTTTCTGGAACGTCCGCATCTTCTTTGTGCTTAGCCAGGTGAGCCCAGAGTGGCACCTTCCTTCCCTGAGCGTGTGCAGTCCTCTTGCACCTATCATGAGGACAAGTTGTGCCCGCTGTGCCTAAGCTAAGTTCTCCCTGCCCTGTGAAGCACCCGCCATGTACCTGGCTGAAGACAGGGTTACCACAGAGCTCAGAGGAAGGGCCAAGCATGTTGTGCCTGCCTGTCACCTTAGACAGGTGAGCCAGGTTTGGCCCAGGGCTGCTCCTTCCTGTGCTCCAGCACCTCCCCAACATCCCGTGCTGCCTCCCTCACCCTCTGTTTTTACCAGTTGTTGGGGGGCCTGGGGCCTGACTATAGAATCAGGGGACAGGTCACTATGAGATGAAGTCCCTTGAGGCTAAGACCATATGCCCCTGCCAACACTCCTCAGTGCTTGGCATGGAGTCAGGCAGAACAGGGACTGCCAGTGACTGATGGAGAAAACTGCATCCAAGTGACTCCACGTAGTTGGCCTCTCCATGGCAGGACAGCTACTGTCAAACTCACCAGGCTGCAGGTTCTCTAGCGGGAAGTTGCTCCACCTCCTCCCTGGTTCCCTGTCCCCACCATTCACCCAGGGACCCCTCCTGGGCCCTCCCTGACTGGGCCATGGCATAGAGACTCTAGGAATCTTGAGCCCCTCTCTGTTCACATGGTCTCTAGCTCCACTTCTCCCTACACTTCTTGGGTTGTGGGGCTGGACCCCCAGCCTGAACTAATCCCTGACAACTTTCATGATTCTCACCATTGTGGCCAGGAAACTGGGCTTTTCTCCCCAGTGCCAGAGTTCCTGGTCCTTAGGAGACAGTGTCTGCATGAACATCAAGAGAGGAGTGCTTGGTGAGGAGAGCAGCAGCAGGAAGTGCCCCGGGCAGGGCTGTGAGGCCAGGCTGCCTGGTACTGGAGGAGTGGGGTATGAGAAGCCTTCAAGCAATGACCCCAGGTGCTGGCCAGCACCTTGTCCTCTGCTGTCCCCAAGCACAGGCCACATTCTAGGGACACAAATGTGAATATAACCTGCTCCCAGCCCTCTGAGCACACTGTTAGGGCAAATGCCACCAGGCAGTTGAGCAAGGGCTTTCCTGCAGGAGACCTCTGGGCCTTGTGCCATTTGACATGCTGTATATGTGTTAACAAATTCAATCCCACTGGTTTCATGAGTTTTGTACTGTTATGCCCCTTTTCCAGATTTGGAAACTGAAACACAAGGACCAAGGAGATGGCTCAGTAGAATAAGCACATGCCTGGCAAGCACAAGGACCTTAGTTCAATCCCTGGTTCCACCCAACAAAAAATGGAAACTGAAACACAGAATGTGCCCTCTGTGCCTTGGTCAAAGTAAAGGAGCTTTGGGTGGAAAAGCTGAGTTTGAACCTAGGTGGTCCACTCAGATGTCATGCTTGTCAGTACAGATAGCACAGAGTACTAGTGGATGTCCAGGACCCTGATGGCCAGAAGGGAGAGGCTCATGATCCAGGTGGCATTTTTACCTGGCTCTGAGACATGTGCTAAAGTTCATGTTCAGCCTCTGGTGTTGGCTATGCTGCTGCCAAAGGCCTGGGGTCATGCAGGTGGGTGTCAGGGGCAATAACTGCAGTGGCTCCTACCCACCTACCCTTTCTGGGCCCCAGTGACAGAAGCCTCCAGGGGTCCCCCTTTCCAGCCCCACCCTGCTGCTGTCCCTGGCTGCCCTACTGTGATTTGAGTCACTCTCTGGAGGTGCCGGTATGCCGTGCTCGTGCTGCCTCAGCCAGGGACTGTCCCCACTTTCTCTGACATCTACGTGCTTCTCTCTGCTGAGGTCTAAGTCCACCCTAGAAGCTGTTTCAGAGCCCAAGGGCTGGTGCTAACATTTCTTCTGCCCCGGCCCCAGCCCCAGCTCTGCTTCTCTGCAGCACCACCCACAGCATGTTTACAAGTCCCCTCCCCACCTGAGCAGCAGCCAGCCCTGGCCCATGCGGTTGGGGTGGGGTCAGGCCTCATCTGATGGAGGGGGAGCAGAAGATGAAGAGGACCACCCATCAGCAGCAGAGGGTCCATGGGGTCGGAGCAGTCCTGAGACCAGAGGCCTCTACAGGTGGTGCCTTCGATGTGGATTACTGGATGTGGCTTTCTACAGCATGTGCCACGTCCCATCCCTCAGTGAGATCCGTCCCTCAGCTGGGAAGTGGGGTTAGTGCTGCCACTCTAGTGCCCCTCCTTGCCTATGCCCTTGCCTGAGAATGATCACTGGCCTTCCTAAGTCTGCAGAGTCACGTTCCACTCTGGGCTGTTCTTATTTGTGAGCTCATTGCCTGGTTTCTTCTGTTAGTTCAGGTTCTTCTAGCTGGGGATGATGGAGCTCACCTCTAACCTAGCACTTGAGTTCAAGGCCAGCCTGAAACGTAGCAAAACCCTGTCTCAAAAACAAAACTACAGGGGCCTGGGTTCTGTTTTGTTTTTGAGACAGGGTTTAACTACAAAAAAGACTTCACACTACACTTATTTAATGACTCATACCTTTTTGTGTGTGTTAATGTTTACTTAAAAACATATAGAGATTCTTTCACTTCTGGACCCCAAGAGAAAAGTCTAGAGGGCCATAAAGAGGAGGAGCCTCTTCACCAGGGCTTCCTGCATCCCTAGAGGGATGCTTGGCTGCTTTCATGGGGAAAGAGCCCTATTGGTGGCCACTGCTCCTAGGACCTGCACTCCAGGCAGCCCCAGTGAGGCCAGAGCCACGTGTTTGAGCAGCCACCAATGGGTCCCCATTGCTTAGCACGGTGCCTGGCACCAGATGGGACTTTCACAAACATCTGCCAGGTCAGTTCACTCAGACCTTAAAGCAAATGAAATAGAAGTGTGCCCCACGGTGATGGTGACAGCCTGCAAGGAATTCTGGGAAGCCTTCAATAAAGGAAACTCCATCAGATATAGGTACAGCAGCTGCTGGGAGGCCATAAGAAGTGGCAAGACAGTCCCTGGGTCCCTGCTGCCCCCTGTGCCTGGGAAGGCCCTCCTCCCATACCTCATCAGCTTTAGCTGTTGTGAGAGTGGTGAAAAGAAGCCTGGCCCGTGGCTGGGCTTGGGGAAGGTTGGCTTCCCACCCTCCCTGCTGCAGTTTCCTTGTCTGGCAGAGAAAAGCCAGACAGTGTGAACCCTGAGAAGCCCTCAACAGGCTCTTGTCTTCCCAGGAGAATTCACTAGAACAGCTTCCCTGGAGTTACCGAGAGAAGACCCACTTTGGCCGCCTAGGCCTGGACCTGATGGAGGAGCTGGTCAGCTGTTGTCGGAGGAAGCCATTTGCATTGGTCTGCGGCTCGCCCGAGTTTACCGAAGACATGGTCAAGTACTTGCTGTGTGCAGGCCTCGCCAAGGACTCCTACTTCCTCTTCTAGCCCCAGCCTCCCCTCCAGAGCTCTGCATAAGGAAGTATCTGCTGTAGGGACCTAAGAAGGACCTCAAGCTAGAATCAGGAGGCTGAGCCTGGCCTCTGAAAACCTCTAGCTGACCTTGGCAATGTGCTCACCTCTTGCAGTCCCACAAGGCCTGTGGGAGCCCTGACAGGAGAGCACCCAGCCTGGAAGGTAGAGAAGACTCGAGGAAGCCAAGTTCCAGCTGAGTCTGGATGTGAGGCACAGGAGGAGCGTGCCTGACCCCTCATCACATGCGCTCAGGGCTCCAGCTGTGACCTCAGGGCCAGCTCAGGTTGGGTGCTCCTGGGAGAAATCAAAGCTCTGTGGAGAACATTAACAGACAAGCCTTGAGTGCCACAAGCCTCACATGCTGAAGGCCTCGCAGTCTGTGACCCGACCACGTTCAGGTGTTACCCTAGATTACCCCTGGGCTGACCCCAGCCTGTCCCACATAAGCAGCTTGTACTCAGTCTCCCTTCCCTGCCTCAGGAGCCTGGTGTAGGGTCCTCTCCCAGCAAAAGAAGAGGCTAGGCAGGCAAACGCCTCGCCCGCCTCTGGTAGGCAGCTGGGTTAGCTGGTACCTTCAGCTCGGTGCCCTGACAACAGTTGCTATGGAGACCCAAAGATAGAGCAAGAGCCAGGAGACCTGGGTTCTTCCTGCTCTGCCCACTGAGTGGCTGCTGATTCGGTCCCCCTAGCCCGCCCTCTCCAGGGAGCCCTGGGCAGTGCACTCCAGTTAATGAGTTCAGCTTGCTGCGGCCCGGGCTCCAGTGTGCTGTACTAGTCAGCGCCAGACCTGGGATAGACAGCAATGTGGATATAGAATTGGGGAGCCATGGAACCTAAGAGGCTCTCTGTACTCCCAGAATTGCAGTCCTCATAGCACAGCTGAAATGAGAGTTCAGGATGCCAGAAAGCGTCCAGCCTAACAGACTGTCCATATAAATGGGAGACCAAGGCCCAACAAAGCTAAACGGCTTGCTGAGGTGAAAGCTAGTGCTGGAGCACCGACAGGTCTTATTCAAGCCCTGCTCCTATTCCTCACTGCTGGTTTTCAGACTGAGCTCTGTGGGCAATAGGTTCCTGGGCACCAAGGGCAGCAGAAGTGAGGGCCAGAGGAATCTCCAGGCCCACTTCAGCCAAAGCAGCTCTGTTGAAGTAGTTTCTATTTGTTAGAATGGTGTTCCTGTCCTGCCCAAAAGTTACATCAGATTGGGCACTAACCAGTTGTGCTAACCAGCTGGGGTGGTAGGAAGGTCTCAAGCTGTTTTCTAGGAGTTATTTATTGTCAGCAAGGTTACTGGCTGTGCCCTCCAAATATCATGTCCATGAATATAATAAAATTTGGGAAGACCAACTGCCAAGAAACTTTCCATTTGGTTTACCCCAGAGTTTCTAGCTGCTTCCTGTGGCTCACCCTCCTGTGGTCTCAGAGGTTCTTTGCAGTGTGACAGATAGGCCTGAGAGTCAAAGCTCTGAGCAGGGACTGAGCTCGTCCTTCCTCTGTTCCTCCGTCCACCAGTGTGTCACGCTTCTGGGCACCTGTGACGAGCTGAATCTGTTCAGACACCATGGAGATGTCAGCAGGTGAGGTACACGCAGCCTTTCCACAGCGAGCTCCAGCCAGGGAGGAGGCGGTGCTAAATGTGCACTGCACAGGAACACGGGCTGGGAAGCCAGAGAGCCAGGAGAGAGTCGAGTCAGGGCCACAGCATGGCCGCTGGGAGTTGAGTGTGAACAGCGGAGTCTCCACATAGGGACTGGAGAGCCAGAGGCACTTACATGTGCCTTTGTTGTACTTTTTGATATTTGATATTCAGACAGCAGGCAAGGTCAGGCACGGTAGCTGCCTGCCCCTTCTTATCCTAGCATGGCTGACCCTCCTGTCCCCTCTTCTTGTAGGGTCTCTGGCTTCAGGTGTGATCCCTTATCCTGGGACATTGGCAAGGACGCTAGCATGTGGCCCTGGTCACCTGGACATTTGAGAGCTCCTGACTGGGTGCTAAGTGGAAGAAGAGTGGTTGAGCTGTGCAGACTTGTGGGGCTGGGCTCCCACCACTGTGCCCCTCACGTCCCTCCCCTGTGTAGGAGGTGCGCTCCTGAGGCAGTGGCGCTGAGTGATGCGGGAGAAGGGAGGCTTTGGGCTGGCTGTCCCAAAAGCAGGAGGTCAGAGCGTCTATGGATCTGTGACCAGATAGGTCTCTGTCTTTTCTGCAGCAGTCCCCAGCTTCTGACAATGGCTTCTACTAAAGGGGCTAAGACACAGATCTGGGGAGCCAAAGCCACGCCCGCTCCATTCAGCCCTCACACATCCCCTTCACCCTCATTGTTCTCCCTACCCATCTTTCCCTTCGTGTCCTGCTCCACACTGACCAGCCTGACCTTCCTACTACATGGATCCGCGGGGCCCGGCCCTTCCATGCTCCTTGTTGCCCTCGGAATAACTTTCCAGGCTTGGTCTGTGCTGCCACCCCTGAAGCCCCCCTCTTCAATTCCAGGCTGGCTTTCCGGCTCCCTTCCTATGTGCTGCTCCCTCTGCCTGGCCAGCCCCCTGTTTTGTGGCACCACACTCACCCTGCCACTTCTGGATGGATGAGAGGCACAGACTCCGGTCTTCCGTTGCTCCACCCATCAGCCTGGAGCGCACAGCATGGTCTCTGCCAGGCCGCCCACTGTGTCACCCACTGCATGCTCAGTTTGTCTTGCAGGTGACAGTGCAAGAGCTAAACACATACAGAGCACTTGGTAGGGAGCAGAGCACCTGCCTTCTACATTGACACACGGAATCTTTGCACATATTTGTGCCATTTTGGTTTTCCTGTTTTCTGGGTTTTTGTTTTTTTTGTTTTTGAGACAGGGTCCAGGATGATGTCAAACTTATAGCAATGCTCCTGCCTTAGCCTCCCAAGTGTTGGGCTTGTATGCCTGTGCCACCATGAGTGGCGGTCTGTGCCATTTTACTGTTCTGATTTGCAGATGAAGAAACTAAACTTTTAAGACATGAAGCAATCCTTCAAGGTGATACAGAGGATGGTAAACTCTACCATGTTATAAGACGGTTTTTTTGTTGTTGTTTTTTGCTTTTTTTTGGTGGAACCAGAGATTGATCTCAGGCCCTTGCGCTTGCCAGAGAAGCACTTATTCCACTGAGCCATCTCCCTGGCCCTGGATTTTTTTATTTTTTTATTTTTTTTGAGAACCGGGAATTGAATTCAGGCCCTTATGCTTGCCAGAGAAGTACTTATTCTACTGAGCCGTCTTCCCAGCCCCCTGTTATAAGTGTTGTAAGGGCCATACATAAGACATGAGTGCTCCTGGAGATACATATAAAGATTTATGTATTACTGTGCTATTTGAAGTCGCAAAAACTAAAACCTATCTATATGTCCATGAAAAAAATGTAACTTGTTTTTGTGGTGCTGAGGATGAAACCCAGGGCTTTATGCATGCTGGGTAGATGCTGTATTACTGAGATATGCCCTGATACATATGCTCAATAAAAGAATAGAGGGATAGTTCCTTGTGTGTGTCCGTGTGTTCGCACCCATGGCATGCTAGGGACTGACCCTGGAGCTTCATGCATGAGAAGCACCTTACCACTGAGCTATCCCTCTCCAGCCCCAGCAACCAGGTACCCATCCAGGGGAGCACTGGCTCTCCATGTGCTGACATGCCCTGTGTGGTGTCAGTAAAAGTGCCTCATGAGCAGGTGCTGTGAGTACCTATACATGGAGGTTGTACAGCTCCACAATAACCCTACCAAGGAGGAGCCATGCCACATGCCAGCAAGTGCTGGGCCTGGGGCAGGCAGGGCTTTGGGCTGTATCTGTTCCTGTAGTTTATGATCAACATATTTGAAATGAACACTGCAGAAACGAATGCTGGCATATCTGGGCAATGGGCTCCCTGATGTTGGCTATATTTTTTTCTACATTTAATACAGTTATAATGTGGCTGGTGAAGGCTCTTTAGAAACCAGGGATCAGGCAACCCTCGCTTCCTCTCCCTGCCTCACAGCGGGCTCTGCCCTCTGTGCCTCCATGGTCTTCCATCGGTCATTCAGGGCCTCCTGGCACCTACTGTGCCAGGCTGTTGTTGCGTGTGGGTCACCCCCGTACCCAGCGGGCAGCCACTCCCTCTGGTCCATTTTTCTCCCTCACCACCTCAAAACAGAACGGCTTGGCAGACACCTCAGTGGTAGACACCCTTGGTCTTCTTTGTCCAGATTCCCCACTACTCATGAGGCTGAGGCGGGAGGATCACTTGAGCCCAGGGGTTCATATTCAACTGGGCAATACAATGAGGCCCTGACAGAAAGCAAAGGAGGGTAGCAGGGAGGGAGGGAAAAGGCACCTCCCCATGCTTTAGGAGATTTTGATCCCAAATTACAGGTATTAAGCCATTATTAATTTATCTCACATTTTTTAGTAACCAAACACATCGTAGCTGCCCCTCAGAGCTTCTGATCTGTACATCCAGCTGTGAGGGCGTGTGGCTGACATGGCCCCAGCCGGAGGTGGAGGAACTCTGCGGCGTGTGTGGGCTACGCAGCCTGCTGAGAGGGCAGTGGACACGTGAATCCTGGGAGCTGCTGGCCTGTGCCGCTGGATGCTGCTTCCCGGGTGCTTGCTGCCTGGGGACTGAGCTTCCATGCCACCACGCTCACTGCAGATAGGTGCTGGCACCAGCGCCGTACAGAAAAGTGTGGGGTTCACAAAGTCCCAAAGCTGTCAACATGTGGCTCCCGCAGGCCCTGGCTGAAGACCAGCACGCCATCCTGCTGCTTGCTTGCCCCTATACCTGGCTGGAGTGACAGCCTCAACCAGGTCCCGGAAGTCAGCACTCAGAGAGCAGCCAGGAGGGCACACTAGGCTGGATGGAGGACTACAAAGGCCAGCTTGGAGGGCAGGTGAGCCAGCATCAGTGCCCCTGCCTGGTCATGGGGAAACTTCGCCTCTGGCCAAATGACTACCAGTGCACCTGAGAAGAGGAGGGGAAGGGGGTACAGCTGGGCCGTGTGCGTTCTGTGGCCCTGCCTCTCTCTCTCTCTCACACACACACACACACACACACACACCTCTGCACCCTGAGCCCCTGGCCCACCCCTGTTCCTGGATGGTGCTGCCAGGCTGGCAGCTGCAACAGTTGCATTCACCAGTTCCCAATGGAGAATAGTTCTCAGAGATGTCCTGTCCTGTGAAAATGAAAACAAGTGCTTACTATAAGTCTGCTGGGTGCCAGTTTTTAAAATTACATTGAGGCTGGGTTTGCTCCAAAGGTGGCTTGGAGCAAGGATCTGGTTATAGGAAATGTCTGTGGGAGGTGATCAGGGAAGTGTGTGGGGTTTGGGGAGGAAGGACAGTGAAGGGGTGAGGCTGGCAGGTCACCCCCGGCAGCAGCTTACTGCCAGAAGGCCGCAGCATGCTTCAGGATGATCCCACGAGAGACAAGGAAGCTGTACATTCATCCACCACACACCTCGCTCCCTCTCTGACCGAGGGTCTGAACTCCTGGCTGTCCTGTGCGCCCCCAGTGGACTCACTGGCAGCCAGAGCAGCCTCAGGCAGAGACAGAGAAGCCCCTCGCTGCACATAAAAACTTCTTGCTGGGCCCCCAGAGTGGGCAGAGTGGTCGAGGCGGCACAGCAAGAGCCCACTACTCCATCACACTTCATGTGCAGGCATTTTATTGGAAAAGAGATGCTCAAGGGATAAAATAGCTGGTGGAGAAAGCAGGTTGAATGAGTGAGCGAGTGAGTGGGTGGGTGTGAGCCTGAGGACCAGGGGCCAGCTAACACTGCTCTGTAAGGCCAGGATGGTAGGTAATTCCTGTCCTCCTGGGGCTGATTTGAGGGGCACAGGAGATTGTGTAGGTGCTCAGCTCAGTGCCTCGCCCAAGGGAAACCTCAGCCCCTACTCAGTGATCGCTTGGATCTCCTGATAATGGATCTTTTCCTCCAGGGAATCCCTGGTGGCTCTGCTCACTAGCACCGAAGCCTGGCCCAGTTTAACCCAAGGGAAAGGGAAAGGGAGAGAAACACCTCCTGGGTTACCCAGTGAAGAATGTGTTCTGCCTGCCTTGCACTGTCTGGCCCTTTTCCCTCCCTCCGGCTTTCAGCCTCATCATTTCGCTGCCTACCTCACAGCGCATACTGCATGCTGCCCTTCCGCTCCTCGCAGTATGCCATGTGAGCCCGCGTCCATTCTGGGTGCCTCCTGAGGCCTGGGTGTCTAGAGCGTTTCTCAGTATTTAATGCTGTTGATTCCCTCCTTTCTGAGCCTGTTTCAGTGAAGAATAATTCCTGCCTCCCTGGCCATCCTGCCGACTAAATAGATCATTCATTGAGGAGCCAGCAAACATTTCTGAACCCCTTCTCTGCTGGTCTGGAGGTGTCCCAGTCATGGGACTGCAAAGCTCCCTGTAGCAAGTATGCCAGGCCCAGCTTTCTGCCTGACATCCAGCAGACACTCAGTGAGTGCAGGTTTGTCTTTTTCTCTCCTCTCAGGCCTGTATCCATAGCCAGACAGCAGGCAGACAGGGGGTGGGGGGTGTTGGTCTGCTCTTTGCAATCTCCACTGCCTTGGTTGCCTGTCTGCAAGGCGCCCTGGCCCTCAGCTTGTGCTCCTGGGTGGGCCTTCACGCAACCGGGGGGCCCGGAAGCTGACTTGAAGCTTCTGCACCCATCCTCTTTTAGCTCGGCCAGGTCCCTTCTCAATGGACGACCTGAGAAGGGGTGCTGCCTCCTGGGCTGGCGTGGCTGGCAGCCTGTGGGAGACCCAGGGGCCAGGTGGAGACAGGAGGGACCCTGGGTACTCAGTGAAGCAGCCCCTGCGCTCAGGGCCTCAGCTACCTCCTACTCCAGGTATCTGTAAGCACCGCCACACACCTGCACCTAATCAGAGCCACTCCACAGGGGCAGAATTGGAGATATAGGGAGAGGCGAGGTCACATCCTGGCCCTGAAGGGTGCTGTGAGGGATCAGCATGACAGGGCCACCTTGCACTATCCAGGTTTGCCTCCCCAGCCTCCCCGAAGTCTCCTTCCCTTGCTTGATTCAGCTGTCTGCCTTTCTCTTGAGCCCTTCACCTATTTCTCTCCCTCTCCCCTTCCCCTCCTCTGTTATCTAAGGACCTCCACACTACTCCCACTGTGTGGCCCTGTGGCTTCCTTGCAGGCTCCTGCAGAAGCTGGGGACATAACATGCCTCTCATTACAGGCCAGGTCAGGCCCGTGGATTGCACCCCAGTGCACACATACTGAGGCAGGGCTGCTCCCTGCTGCCCTTTCCTCCTGGCCTCTGCCACAGGGCCCATATTGATGGGAAATTTCCCCAGGTCCCCAGGGCCATGTCAGGGAAATGCTATGGCTCCTGAGACCCAGCCAGGAGTCCCCAGGGTGGATTGGCCTCTCTGCTCCACCTCCTGCCATGCCTCTGTCAGCCTGATCCTGAGTGGGATAGAAGGGCTGTCACACAGGCACATACCTGTGCCCAGCAGGCAGTCACATATGCAGTATGAAGAGAGAACTGGCTTAGGGAGGAGCCCTGGCTATAGACGTCACCCCCAGAGACCCATGCAGAGGTGGGCGGAGACTGGGGCTCTGTCCTCCCACTGAGGGTGCAAGCACTGAGGGACACAGCCACACCCCAGCAGGAGCTGTGTGCCCGCAGAAATACGCATCTGCACGGGGACAGGCACTGATCCTTGGGCGCTCACGCACCTAGCATTCAGCTGTGACTGGTGCTGGGAGCTGGGTGTGCTCTCAGGGAGGGACAGTCGCTCCAACATCTGTGTCTATCCTGAGAGGGAAATAGACACATCGACAGCTGGAACCACGCAGGCCTAGCTGTGCACCCAAGACCCACAGGGAGAAGCACAGTGCCACCCCTGTGTGTGCACAGAGGAGGATCTGTGTGCAGAGAAGCAGGCAGTGCTGGGGTAGCAGCACAGGGCATAGCCACACCTGCAAGAGCATCACCCTCGAGGACCAGGGACTTGTGCCTGACGCGTAGATGTCAAGGAAGCTGCAGGACACGGGATGACACGGGCACACCCAGGATGACACAGAATCAAGGGGGCACATGGTATCATCCCCCTCCCTTGGGTTACCTTACTCCAGAAGTCTGAGGGCTGGTTCTCAGGGCTCACCAGCACAGTGGCACACCAACAGGCACCCAAGGCTAACCGTCCTGCGGGTGGGCGGGGTACGTCCTGGGGACTCTGGCAGGCGACACCTTTGCTCCTTCTCTCCCATCTCCCCTGCTGACCAGGGAAGCCATGACAGAGTGCTGATGAGAGCCAGGCAGCAGGAGGCCCCACCCAGAGGTGACTTCAAGGAGAGATGAGTTAAAATGAAACTTGCACCTGGTCTGTGTGGCTTTTGGAGTTCACAAGAATAAAACACAGGAAAAGGGGAAAGCATGCTTCCGAGCTTGTTATGAGGCTTCCAAGCCACAACCTGCCCCGTGCTCTCAGTACCCGCTGGGCAAATGCCATGTTTTATAGAAGAAGAAAGTTGAGTCCAAAGGGGCAACCTGACTGATCCAAAAACCACAGAACTAGTGACTCCAAAAGTTGTGATCTGGCTACTGCATAAGACCGTACTGCCACTCCACTGTACAGAGTGTCCTAACCCCAAGATAATGGTGTTAGAGGTGGGGTCTGTGGAGAAATGATTAGTCCTTTGGGATTAGTGCGCTTGTAAAAGAGACTTCAGGGTGCCTGCTGGCTAGCTCAGTTGTTTAAGCACCTGCTTATGCAAATACAGTCAGGTGCAGGATACCTCAGTTCGATCCCTAGCTCCACATGCTTTACCAGACCTGCCCTTAAGACAGCCTGAGCCAGCCAAAAAACAAAAAAGTTAAAGCAGGCTTTTGGGCTGGGGAGATAGCTCAGTAGAATAAGCGCCTGCCTGGCAAGTACAGGGCCCTGAGTTCAATCCCCAGTACTGCAAAAAAAAAAAGAAAATAATAATAATAATAATAAGAGAGACTCCATGAAGACCCTCACCCTTTCCATCCTGTGAGATACAGCCAGGGGATGACCCTTTCCTAGACACCCAAACAGCCAGCTCTTTGTCATAGACTTCTGCCCTCATGACTCTGAGAAATGAATGTCTGTGGTTGTGAGGCAGCAAGGCCATACAGCTCTCTAGAAGGCAGCCTGACAGACTGACAGCGGAGGTGAAAACATGAAGCTTGCACCCAGAGGAGCATGTGTCCCCCTGGAAGGAGCTCGGTGTCACTGAGTAGCCTCCTCTGTGCCTCACTGTGGGAAGGGCGAGATGCTGTGCACCCTGAGCCCTTCCATCCGTCCATAGCTGCTGAGTGCTTAGGGTGTGCAGGCTGACACAGCGGGGCAGAAGGATGGCAGATGTGCTCCAGGTTAAGCCCTGTGCAGAAGACTGAGAGACCAGTGACAGGGCAAGGTCAGAAAGACCAGCCAAGCCGGGCGTGGTGGTGCATGCCTGTAATCCCAGCACTCGGGAGGCTGAGGCAGGAGGATTGTTGTGAGTTCGAGACCAGCCTGAGCTACAAAGTGAGCTTAAGGCCAGCCTGAACTGCATAGTGAGACCCTGTCTCAAAAAAAAAAAAAAAAAAAAAAAGAAAGAAAGAAAGAAAGACCAGCCAGCCTGGGAGAAGGGATCCTGCAGATGGGAGTGGGGTCAGGACTGTACCCTTTCTGAGATGATATGAACTTGTTTTGCTTTTGCAGTGCTGAGGATTGAACCCAGGGAGCACTGAGCTAGGTTGTCAACCCTCTTCTTATTTTAGTTTGAGACTGTCTTGGTTACTTTTCTGTCATTGCTATGACAAAATACCTGACACCCAAAATGAAGGAAGGAAGGGTTTATTTATCTCACAGTTCGTGGAGGTTTCAGTCCATACTCTGCTGGCTCCAAAGCAAAGTGCTGCAAGGACAGAGGGCAGCAGTTCAAGGCAGAGCAAAACCACAAAGAGCAGAGGGAGGGGCAGCGGCTGCCTCTCCAGCAGCATCTCTCCCCTCCTTCCATTGTAACGCAGATCACCTGCCCCAGGGCAAGTGCAGCGCCTACACCCACAATAATCAGTCACAAAGTCCAGAAGCCATCCAAGGACTGCATCCAGCCTTGGGGGGCGACTAGACACAAATGGTAACAGAGATGGTCCTGCTAAGTTACCCAGGTTGCCCTTGAACGTGTGATCTTCCTGCTTCAGCATCTAGAGCAGCTGGAATTATAGGCACGTGCCACTATCCCTGACACAAGTGTTTTAACAATGAATACAGCACATCAAGGAATGATGGGGCAGAAAGATGGGCTACCCAGGCTAGGGGCACAGCCTGTGCAGAAAAATGAAGAAAGAAAGAAAGAAAAATGAAGAAATATCAGGTGGCTGGGACGTGGGGCTCAAGATGATAAAGTCTGCGATGACCCGGGAAGGTGTCTTGAGGGGATATGAACGCTGAGCAAAGGACTTTGGATTTTATCCCAAGAAGAAAAGAGACAGGGTCCAATTGGCATTCTAGAACGATTGGAGTGGAGGGTGCTTTAGGGGTGGGTGGAGAGAGGAACACAGCCAGCAAGGAGGCAGCTGGCGCAGTGTGGGGGAGAAAGGGTGAGTTCGGTTCAGCAGTTGGTTTGGGGAAGGTGGGGTCAAGCTCCAGAGTGGCCAATAGGTAGGAGGTGGGAGGAAAGGAAGTTAAGACCAACTCCCATATTCCCAGCTCGCTGCGGAATATGTGTCACAACCGGAAATAGGAAATACCAGAGGATGAGCAAGTTAGGGGTTGACGGGCAGCGAGGTTCACTTGGGAACTGTGATCTGCGGGAGCCTGGGGGCCCCTATGGCAGTTTCCAGGACTGGAAAGAAAGGTGTGATTGGAAAGCCCACGAAGTTCTAGGAAGAGAAGCAGTTGTTCCAGGAGTGGGACAGATGTTTCAGGGGTGATTTGGGGATATCAACTCCAAGGCATAGTTACAAAATGCACAAAATGATGACAGTCTTTTGGTCGCTCAGAAGGTCCCCTGTCATGGCAGCCTCTTGTGGTGGAGCCCACCCAAGAACCACGGCTCAAGTCCTCTGGCACCAGAGATCTCCAACACTCACCGAGCTGCAGCAGGGGCTGGCTTGGTTCTATCTTCCTCTGCTTCACACAGTAAGACTTTAATAAAAGCTGCCCCAGCTCAGCCTGTCTAGAGCAGCTGAACCTCTCGTTCCTGCCAGCCAACCCCGCAGATAAGCCAATCCCTTAAGCCTGAGCATTCCCAGTGCCTTGGCTGGACTCCTGCCAGGGCCTCCTCTGCTGGCAGCCCTAAGAAGCGGGAGGGGCCGAGAGGCCTGGTCTGTCCGGTGGACATCCTGCACTGCCTACTGGGCTGGCCACGAGCACTCCTGCTCCCCACTCAAGGCACTGGGCTCAACGCCTGTGCGCTTTCTCAGGACCCCATGCAGGCATTTCCTCCAGTGCTCCCACCCCTGGCACAGGCACTGCATGGAGACTGAATTTAAAAATGCATCTTGGGGGCTGGGCACAGTGCTGTGTAGCCTTGCACTCCAGAAGACTGAGGCAGGAGCTTCCAATTCAGGGTCCAACCCAGGCAACTCAAAATAAAAATTAAAAGGGACTGGGGATGCAGCTTAGTGCAAAGGCCCTGGGTTCAATCCCCAGTACTGTAAAAAAAAAAAAAAAGCAGGTCAAATAGCTCAACAGATTAAAGCGCCTGAAGCAGGAGCAGTGGCCAGGGGTTTGATTCCCCAGGCGGGCCATGCCGCCCCCACCCCCGGGGCATGCTGAGACTGCAATTGAGACTGGGTGTGATGGCTCACACCTGTAATTCCAGCTCTTGGGAGGCTGTAAGCAGGCGGATCAGTATGAGTCCAACCTAGTAGGGAGACCCTGAACACCCGGTGGACCCTTCCCTAAAATTAAAAAAAAAAATTTTTTTTTCAACAAATAAACAGTGGGGCTGGGGAGATATAGCTCAGTGGAATAAGTGTTTTTTCTCTGGCAAGCGCAAGGACCTGAGTTCAATCCCTGGTTCCACCAAAAAATAAATAAATAAGTAAATAGTGCATCAGGCTGGATAGAACCAAAAAACATGCCAGAGAAAAAAAGAAGGTCACATTTGCTGTGAGCCTGGGCCCTTGAGGGCACGGCTGCAGTCCGGTCCACACTCCCAGCAGGGGATAGCACGCAGTGGCACGTAAGCAAGGTGGTGGAGCCAGAGGAGCGCAGTGTTCATGGCCTCGAGCCGCTGCTGCACTGAGAGCTGTACAGTGCAGCTCAAGGTTCTAATTCTGTTACTCATGAGAACTTTTCCTCCTCTGCTGTCATGACCTTCTCTCTCCTTCTGTGTGAATGTGCGCATCTGGAAACAGCTTGTCCCGGCTGTGCCATGAATTGGAGGCTCCTGCTCCTCCTCCAGGGTGAAAAGAGGGAAAGCCAGGAGCAAGCGCTCGCTGTGTGCTTCAGCGTGAGCTACCTGCTCCCTCTCCCAGGGCCCTGCAGCTGGACAGAGCCACAGGAGCTGTGTGACTTGTCCAAGGTCTGCTGTCTTGGGAGAGGCCGGCCTGGGTGGATCTGCCCCTAACACTCAGGCGCTTTCTCGTGCCACTCAATTTCCTTCCAGGCCCAGGCTGTGTCCATTCCACACACAGCGTGTCCAGTGCAGATCTCAGAGCGTGTCAACCTGGTGACACCAGAGCCGGCACCTGGGCGCAGAGCAGAGGAAGCACCTGGGGATCAGCTTACTAATTCGAGGATGGTGAATTATTTATAGCACCATTAGCTTGGAGGCCCTTGCACTCCACCTCTCTTCCCCTGCTCAGACCCTCAGATCCTAGCCCACTCAGCTCTGCAACCCCGGGGGGACCCTTGGTGAGGAGATGCTGGCAGAGCTGGGGTCCCGTCTGCTGCTGGCAGTGGCACTGCTGGGTGCAGGCCCCGCTGCTCAGGCCATGAAAGGTAGGTGCTCCCGGAGGCCGCCCAAGAACCCTGAGGGGGCCAGGCAGGGCCAGGCCCCCAGGAATGGCTGGGGAAGAACCCAGAAATGGGAGGGTGGTGGGTGAGTAGCTGGGTGGGGGTGGCTGTGCCCGAGATGTTGGCGGAGTTTGCTGAGGGCCTGCTCACACGCACTGATCTGTCTTCTCAGGGATGTCAGGGTGAGCATCCACCCCGTGCACCCCACCCCACCCCATCCCGTGTGCAGTTGGAGGAGCTGAGGGCCAGAGAGCTTAAGCAACTTGCCCAAGGCCATACAGTTACCAAGCATGGTGCGAGGGGCCCAGAGAACTGTGAGAGGGCCACTGCAGGAGCCACCTCCTCCTCCAAGAGCCTGCTGTGCTTCCTGGGCCAGCCAGTATGCCAGCCTTCCTTACCATGGCATTCAGTCTCCTGGGCTCTGCCTTCCCGACTATGTATGCGACTCAGCCTCCGTGCCCTGTTCCTCTTGGGCACTGCGAGCTCTGGCAGGGGACTCATGACTCTTTCTGAGGATGCTTTGCCCTTGGGGACCTTGAGCCATGCTGCTCCCTGCCTGCAAAGGATTCTTCATTCCCCGAGTTCCTGAGAACTTCTGGGTCATTCTTCAAACTTAGGTCAAATGTCACCTCCTCCAGGAAGCCTCCCACACTCAGCCTTCCTCACTCAGCCCCAAAAGGTCGTGTCCCAGAAGGTTCTGTACTGTGAGACCCTTTGTGACTCTGGAGTGATAGTAACTTACCTTCTGCAGGGGTGGGCAGGCCTATGGCACTCAGCTAACATTTCCACAAGCTTGGAGGAGCCCAGGGGGAAAATGCACCTTAGCAGGCACCCATGGCTGGCAGAGATGGGATGGGCACCCACGTGTCTCAGCCCAGACCTGGTGGCAGGCAAGCTAGTGGTCACTATTTCTAGCCACCAGAGCTTCAGTGCCACAGAGTGGCCCCGGCGTCAGTGTGCCTGACTGAGCCCTGCTGGACAAGGTCCCCTCCCACACAGTGGCCTGGGCCACTGTAATGGCTTCTTCAGGCAGGCACTGTGCCCCTGCGTCTGCCTGCCCTCATGGTGCTGGCCCGGGCCATGGTGCTTGTCATGGGTGTAGGGCAGAGACACGTGGAGCCTGCCATTCCCGCCCCCATTTTCCCCAGCCAGCAGCCTCCTCAGCCTTACTGCTCAGCGTCGGGTGTCCCCTCCTCTGAATCTCATCCTTTCCTAATGCTGCCGTCCCCACCAGGGTTGCTGTCCTCTCCCTGGATGCCAGAGCCCCGGACAAAGCACAACCACACGGTGTAGCTTTGTCTTCTTTGCCCCCCTGAAAGCTTCCTGTGACAGAACCGTCCTGAGACAGCCCCAACCTGGCATGGTACACACATGCCCATGTGTCTCTAGCAGGCACAGGCTCTCTCTGTCTCCAGGTGTGCTCTTTAGGAGGCCTTTGGTCAAAAGTGACCCAAGCCCAGCATGAATGAGTTAGGTGGAAAGAAGGCTGGTTGACTCCTTGGCACTGGAGCCTGGAGGTAGGGCTAGGGCAAAGCTCGTGGCCCGGGGCCAGGTCCCCTGTTCTGGGGCTCTTGCTATTTGCCAGCCTTGCAGAAGCCCTGCCCTGGCCCCAGGTTCCAGCTCCCGGTGAGGGAGGGGGAGAGAAGGACTCGGACGCCTCCTGACATTCTGAGCAGGGCTGGGCTTGCGTGGGGCAGTCATTGTGGTAGTGGTGGGAAGGGGGGCAGGACTGCCAGATGCCCCCCTGGGAAGGAAGGGAGGGGTCCCACAGAATAAGGGGCGGACAGAGCAGGGTCTAAGTGGCTGAGGTTGCCCTAGGTGGAGGAGAGGAGGGTGTGGTGACCAGCCAGATAAATAAATAAACAGGGTGTTCTGGGGTGATGGATAATGGAGAAAAATAGCAAGAGCAGGAGGAGAGGGCGTGGGGGAGAGGGCTGCACTGTGGATGGGCAGTGAGGGGAAGGCCATCCTGGCGACGCCTTAAATTTTTAATCCTGAGAAATTTCAAACATGCACACAGTAGAAGTTGTACACTAAAGCCCTGCATCTCATCAGCCCAGCCCAATATTGACCTTGGGCCTGGCTGTATTCTTCTGCCCCACCCCACTTCCACTTCTGGGGTGTGGAGACACATTTAAATACCATGTTATTTCACCCTTAAATACTTCAAGACATATCTGTAACTGAGAAAGGCATAAAGCTATGCAATCTCAATAGCATTATAATGTTATAATGATTCATTACTTCTACCTAATACTCAGTTCGTGTTATTTTCTATTACTATTAGTGGTAGTATGAAATTGACCTTGGAGCCTTGTGCTTGCAAGGCAGGTGCTGTGCCCCTGAGCTGCATCCCAGGGCCCTATTGCCCAAGTATTGTCCAAAGAAATGTTTTTATAGGTTTACATCGGAATCCTTAGGGTGGGCGAGATAGCTCAGCGGACTAAGCACCTGCTTTGGCAAGCTTAGGGCTCCTCGGTGGCGAGCTCACAATTTGGAAGTTATTAGTCTGATCCAGCCATTATAAAGTTCTCCACTAAGTTAATTTTTGACCTTTTGTTTCCATAATGGTGACTGAACCCCAAGCCCTGCACGAAGCTACATTTCCAGCCCTTTCTGTTTTGAAGTACAGTTTCAGTCATGAATGCTGGCCTCAATCTTTCAATTCTCCTGCCTCAGCATCCCAATTATCTTCTCTCTCTCTCTCTCTCTCTCTCTCTCTCTCTCTGGTGTTGGAAATCTAACTTGGTGCTGTGTAAGCTGTTTATCAACTGAGCCCTAGTAGTTTTTAAGTATAAAAGTTTTCAGCTAGACATACTGGTATATACCTGGAGCCCCAAGTATACGGTAGGCTGAGGCAGGAGGATCACTTAAGTTCACAAGTTTGGGTCAAACCCAGACAACAAACATAGTGAGACCCATTTCAACACACACACACACACACACACACACACACACACACACACACACACACACACACTTGTAATACATTTAGCCAAGTTGAAATTCTTATGTACTCCACTACTTAGGTTTCACTCAGGGATTAGAACAGACACTAAACGGTTGGGGAAGTAGCTCAGCATTCTAAGGACCTGCCTGACAAGCGCAAGGACCTGGGTTCAATCCCCAGTACTGCATGCCATGCCAGCCCATGCTGGGGAGGCTGAGACAGGAGGATCGCTATGAGTCTGAACTGTGTAGTGAGATCCTGTATCAAACAAATACATTTTTAAAAATAAAACAAAATTTAGAATAGACACTAAAGATGTGATCTTCATCAGTATTTCATTATGGTTTGCAAAATTATAATTTTTCAGTGCTGCAGTTATTTCTTCAGTCTTCTATAAATAACAGGTTTTTTTTTTCCTCGCCAGCCATTTGGTATTGAAAAATCTAATCCATACTAGAATGCAAGATAGATGCTTTAATTTTTTTCCCTTTCTAGTTATCAATTTTCATAAAAATGAATTAGTGCCCCAGCAATCACTAAAAAAAAAAAAGCCTTTTTAATTTCTCTTGAGTTGCATTACAAATTCATGAGCTTTTATATATTTGATGGGTTTCAGCTCCCCTCAATCATTGCTTGATGACACGTGGGCTGTACCTTCCTCTGTCCTCAGGCAGGTCCCTGTGTCCTCTGATGTGCTCCAAGCAGCCTGTGACAGCCTTTGCTGTCCAGCATGACGACCTTCAAGTGTGCTGTGAGTGTTCCCCAGCACCAGCCATTTCCCTAAGGAGTCCTGTCCCACTTGAGCAGAATAATCCTAATCTGAGGTTCAGGGCTACACAATGCTACTGAACCATCATTGCTTCTCGGTTTGTTTAATAAACAGAGAAAAGAAATACATTTTAAAAAATGAATTATTACATTCAAATTGATAATTTTAATTTATATTAAGGATCATATGAGAAATTTTTTATTTATTTTGTTTTGTTTCAGTGCTGGTGATTGAATCCAGGGCCTCGCACTGAGCTTTTTTTTTTTACATCTCACTGTGTAATTCAGGCTGGCCTTGAACTCACTTTGTAGCCTAGGTTTGCTCAGATTCTCAGCATTCCTCCTGCCTCAGCCTCCTGAGTACTGAGACGACAAGTGAGCATCCCCACATCAGGGTGAGCTGCATTACTTTGAGATAAGGTCTCGCTAAATCACCGACTGCCGAGTCTGGTCTTCCACGTGTGATTCTCTTGCCTCAGAGTGCCAGATTACAGGCATGCGCTACCGTGCCTGGCTAGGTTTGTACATTTTATATTTGTACCTTTTATTACTAAAGCAACACTATTAAATATTGTTTAAGATTTTTTTTTTAATCTTATTTATTTGGTACAAGGTCTCACTACGCAGCTTGGACTCATGTGATCCTCCTGTCTCAGCCTCCCCAGCGCTGGGGTTATAGGCATGCACGCTGGGTCTCAGTGGCTGGCTCAGCACACCTGGGGTTCCTGGGCCAGTACAGCATGTGGTAACAGGGATCAAGCCCCGATCCTTGCACTTGTACTTGCCAGGCAGGTGCTTAGACTGCTGAGCTATCTCTCTATCCCTGATGTTTACTCTTATTAGGTTTTTTTTTTTTTTTTTGTCTTTTTTTGAGACTGGGTCTCACTATGCAGTTCAGGCTGGCCTTAAGCTCATTTTGCAGCTCAAGCTGGTCTCAAACTCACAACAATCCTGCCTCAGCCTCCCGAGTGCTGGGATTACAGGCCTGCACCACCACGCCCGGCTTCTTATTAGTTTTACGTCATTATCTCCTCTTTATACCTAGACAGGGTCTCGCTGAGTTTCTAGGTTGATGAGGCTGGCTTCAAACTTGGGATCTTCCTGCCTCAGCTCACACGTAGGTGGTATCACAAGTGTGTGTCACTCTGCCTTCATCCTTTCTTCTTTTAAATAGAGGGAAACACATACATTTGCTTCTATTTTTTCCCCTCAGTACTGCTCGGCAAGCGCTGTCCCTGAGCTAGCATCCCAGCCCAAGGATGCGCTTTAACACTGTCACAGACCCCTCACGTTCCTCTGAGGGGGGCAGTTGTTACCATGTTTATGTTTAACTTCCCAGCTGCGCTCATCTGGGGCCTGCTAACGTTTTGTCTGAAGCTGGAGGCCAGCTAGTCGCTTCCTTCATTCACTTGCCTTCTTGTTCCGCACTGCACAAGTCTGTTTAGCCGCTCCTCAATCTACGTCATCTCCATGGGGGCAGTGGCGCTTCGCTGGTTTGCTCTGACTGTGATCACCGCTCTAGGACAACGCCTAGCCCTCAGCAATGTTTGTTGATGAATGCGAGAAAGTGGCATATTTGGAGACTCTTTAAGCTCATGAGTGGATGCGTGGATCTTTGGATGTGGAGGAGCCATGTCTGTGTCCCCCATGCTGCCCCCAAGAGCCAGCTGCAGCTGACCCCACACATCTCCAGGCACTGACTCTATCTCCTTCTCCCTTGCCCCAGGTGTCAAATGTGGGGGGGTCCTTTCAGCACCTTCCGGGAACTTCTCCAGCCCCAACTTCCCAAGGCTGTATCCCTACGACACGGAGTGCAGCTGGCTGATTGTGGTGGCTGAGGGATCCTCCGTGCTGCTCACCTTCCATGCCTTTGAGCTGGAGTACCACGACACCTGCGGCTTTGACTTCCTGGAGATCTACAACGGCGCCTCAGGGGACAAGGGCAACCTCCTGGGCAGGTTCTGTGGCCAGGCACCCCCGCCCCCCTTCACCTCATCCTGGCATGTTATGTCAGTCATCTTCCACTCCGACAAGCACGTGGCCAGCCATGGCTTTTCTGCGGGCTACCAGAAAGGTCAGGCATTCAGTGGGACAGTGCTACAGCCTGCAGGATGCTGCCCTCCTCGCATCCCCAGCCTTGCTTGGGAGTCTGGTGGCCATGGGCTCTGTGTCACAGCAGGGCACCCTCTCTCTTCCTCTAGCACTCCCAGAGGGGCCCTGTGCTCCTGTGCCCTGTCTCCCTGTCCTTGTCACAGCATCAGGCTATAAAGACCGCACTGGAGCTGCTTCTGCTGTGGCCTTTTCAGCTCCCTCTTCTGCATGCTCAGGTCTGACCCACCCAGGGCCCATGTGCAGCTCCTGACTCCTCCCTCCCTGCCCCTGAACTCCTGGGGGTCCCCAAGCAGACTTGTCGCCTGCCCCATTTCCTGCTTCTCCCTCCTCTCCCATTGGCTCCTCCTCCTGTCCTTGGCCTCTCTGTGCAGAAAAACCTTCTGCCCAGGCAGCCGGCAATCCCAGAGCTCTACAGGGCTCCCAGGGACTCCTGGACAGGGCACCCAGCCCCTGCCAAATTAGTCAGAGTTGGAGTCCTTACAGTTTTATTTATTTTTATTTTCTTTTTTGTGGAACCAGGGATTGAACTCAGGCCCTTGAGCTTACCAGACAAGTGTTTATTCTACCGAGCTATCTCCCTCGCCCCTCACAGCTTTAGATTGGTAGCACAGCAAAGTCATAATGCCATAGGCCACAGGTCCCAACATTTCATATCCAGGAATACCCTTCTGTCCCTATGCTAATTCTCAATAGATAAAAGGGAAAGAGGCCTTGTTTTAGTGACATGCCTTTCTCAGTTCATACATTTCACACTGATTTGTGATAAGCCAGTCATTGAAAATACACTGACCAGCTGGGCGTGGTGGCACAGGCCTGTAATCCCAGCACTGGGGAGGCTGAGACAGGAGGATTGTTCTGAGTTCGAGACCAGTATAAGCTACAAAGTGAGCTTAAAGCCAGCCTGAACTGCATAGTGAGACCCTGTCTCAAAAAAGACCAAAAAAAAAAAAAGAAGAAGAAGAAAGAAAGAAAGAAAAAAAGAAAGAAAATATACTGACCCCAGGGAACTAAATTTTTACATTTAAGTCATATGACCTGTAGGTGCCATTTCCCCTTCCTTTTTTTGCGGCACTGAGGATTGAACTCATGTGTGGTCTACTACTGAGGTTTGTTCCCAGCCCCATTTACTTCCTTTATGGGGGGTAGAGTCTTTCTGGGTACCCAGGAGGCATTTGCCTGGGGATCGTCCTTCCCCATCTCTCAAAGTGCAGGAAATACAGGTGTGTGCCGCTGTGCCCCGCTGGGTACGGTCTTTTATTTAGAAGCTGAAAGCAGATGCAGCATAAGAATGAAGTTTGTGGGCCAGGGCATCTGCTGGCACCAAGGAGCCCGGAGGCCACTCAGAAGCCTTCACTCAGTCCAGTGTTGAGCAGGTCTCACCTGCCCTCTCACTTCAGATGGTAAACATGACGGAGAGCAGAGGCACTTGGACAAGAAGGGAAGAGCTGGGCCGGGAATACAGCTCAGCAGTGCAGCACCTGCCTGGTGAGCGGAAGGACTTGAGTCGATTCCTGGCATCCCCCCCCACAAACAAAATGGAAGCCAAGTTCCTAGCAGCACAGGACAGTGCTCTGGACATAGCTGTGCAGGGCCTGGGGCTCAGGAAGCACGTCCCTGTCATACTGGTGCCCTCCAGCTGAGTCCTCTTCCCCTCTGGGTTCCCAAGGGCTGTCCTTTCCCCATGCTCACAGTCAGAGCCCAGGGAGTGGGGCTGAGCATCTGAGGTGGCTCAGAGACCCGGGGTCACTTGTTCTGCTGACAAAAGACAGCACAGAGGCTACTTGCTTCAGACCCCCAGCCCTGGTTCAGACCCCTCAGCCTCCGGACGCCGTCAGGCAGAGTGGAGTGGACGATCCTAGCACACAGTGAGGGGGCTCTGGCCAGTCTTCCTTCCAGCCAGACATGCTCTCAGGGCCCTGTGTGCGGCCTTGTGTTTCCCTGCTGTCCTGCCAGTCTCAGCATCCTCTGGGTGAGGCCTTGAACAAAGTCCCACAGTGCCTAGTCTGGGCTCAGCTCTCTCCCTGAGGGTGACACACCCTGGCCCCAGGCCATTCACAGGGCTCCAGCAGCTAGCTCCTCACCCCTGTCCCCTCCAGCCTCATAGTCTTCCCAGATCTTTCAGGTAAACTCCCTTCACCCACATCTTTGTTTCGGGAGTCTGTCTGGGCAACCCCAACACAGACAGGTGCATGACTTAACTCTCAGTGCCTCAGTTTTCTCGCTGTAGAGTGGGGAGACTGGTGCAGCCTCCTTGGTGTGCAGCATGCAAAGATGGCCCAGCACAGCTGCCTGAAATGCACCAGGGGTTCTATGGGTGGCCGTAAGGATCTCGTGAGTCCCTGTGGCGCAGTATTTGGGGTGTGTGTTGTGGGATGGGGGGTTGGAGCCTCAGGGAGAGGGAAAGTTCAGCTTACGGGGGTTCCCTTGCAGATGTGTGTGGTGGCGTCCTGACTGGCCTTTCCGGGGTCCTCGCCAGCCCTGAGTACCCCAACAACTACCCCAACAATGTGGAATGCCACTGGGTGATCCGGGCCTTGGGGGCGGCCACTGTGAAGCTGATGTTCGTGGACTTCCAGGTGGAGGCCAGTGAGCAGTGCACCTATGACTACGTGGCTGTGCTTGGGGGACCCGGGCCAGCCCACGGGCAGCACTACTGTGGCGCCACCAGGCCCCCAACCCTTGTGTCGCTGGGCCGTGAGCTACAGGTGATCTTTAAGTCGGACTTCAACATCGGAGGCCGGGGCTTCAAGGCCCACTACTTCTCAGGTAGGCGGGGCTCGCCCCAGACCCTCGGCCTCTCTCTTACACTGCTAAGGCCACAGTCTTGTCCCCTCAAGGCCTGGACCTGATCAGCGTCTTCTGAGGTGCTCTAGCACACTGTACCTTCCCCAGGTCAAAGTCTTCCTGATTCTCTGAGACAGTCAGGTCATTTCGTAGCTCCTCAGAGAAGTGTCCATGCCATGCTCTCACATTTACCATTCCTCTGGTCTGTACGTCCATCTCCCCTCTACGACAGGCTTCTCTTTCTCTAGCACATAGGAAATGGAAGAGATGCGTGGAATTGTAGAGCGTTCCCAGCACTGTGGGGAGGTGGACAAGGTGAGGATGACCCATGGCAGCTGGTGTAATAGCAAGGATCATGGGAGACTTCCTGGAGGGGGAGAGGCCAGGACAGAGCCACAAGGGAGCCAGCCAGAGGCAGGAGGAAGAGGGGGCATTCCCACAGGGAAGGGCATGGAGGGCAGAGCCTGTGCTGTTAGCTCAGAGCCCTAGGAGGTGGTGGTAAGAATAGTGTATAAATGGGTATGTTGGCCAGATCTGTTTCTATGACAAAATACCTCAGAGAAACAACTCATGTAAGGTGGAAAGGGTTCTTTAGGGTCACAGTTCAGAGGTTCAGTCTGTGGTGGGTTGTCCACTAGCCTCTCGTGAGGTAGAACATCATGGTGGAGCTTGTGGTAGGGAAAATCTGCTCACCTCACAGCAGCTAGGAAGCAAAAAAGAGTCAAGAAGGGATGGGGTCCCAATAGCCCCTTGAAGGACCTGATGACCCAGGGCTCCACTTCTTCCCACTGGGCTCCACCTTGTAAAGATTCCTCCACCTCCTTATCTGGTGGAGACCTAGCCTTTAACAGAGGCCTTTTGGGGGACATTTGCCCAACCTCAGCTGGACTCTCACCAGTGAGGGGTGACCTAGGTGTTCCTGCTGTGGTTTTGGGGGTTATCACAGAGCTCTTCAAGGAGCCAGTGCTCTCACAGGGGACTGCAGTCAGAAAGGGAGTCCCAGCTTTGGGCTAGTTTCAAGTTTTGGCATCAACTCTGGTCTGTGGGTGGTGGCAGGTCCCTGCAGTGCCCACTGCCTGGGAAGTCTATGCACAGGTGCAATTCACTCTCCTCCTATCTCCTCCCCCACCTAGGAGAATGCCAGGAGGTGTACATGGCTGTGCGGGGCAACTTCTCCAGCCCACAGTACCCCGGCTCCTATCCCAACAACATCCGCTGCCATTGGACCATCCGCCTGCGTCCTGGCTACCGGGTCAAGGTGTTCTTCTTGGATCTGGACCTGGAGGAGCCCAACAGCCTGACCAGGACCTGTGATTTTGACTACGTGGCAGCTCTTGATGGGGCGAGCGAGGAGGCGCCCCTGCTGGGCAATTGGTGTGGCCGTCACTCACCGCCACCTGTCACCTCAAGCCACAACCAGCTCCTGCTGGTCCTACACACTGACCGCAGCACCACCGGCAGGGGCTTCTTGGTCGCCTACGTTGGAGGTGAGCAGGGGCCACCTCCATCCCACTAGCTTGGCCCCACCCCTGGGTGTCCTCTGGTCCCTTCTTCACTGACCTCCAGCTGCCACCTCCTGGGGCCTTTTTTCACAGTGGTAACAGTTTCCGTTTGCCTCACACAGTGGTGGGAGCGTCTTTCTTTCGCTCCCAACTCCATGGTTCCCACTCCCCCCAGCCTGGTCCCTCTCCCAAGGAGCCCTGACCCCTCTCCTATCACGGCTGACCATCTGAGTAATACACAAGGCATGACAATATTCTTTATAGAAATGGCTGGTAGGGCCACAGAGAAGCCTAGCAGCCTTGCCTGTGTCTTTCTAGAATACCAGTGGAGCAAACAGCACTCATTTTTCCCACACGAGAAGTCTGGGGCAGGCAGTCAGTGTGGTGGCTCCAGGGCACGCGCTATCCCAAACGGTATCTCTAGAACACTCAGTATCATAGTTGTGACATGGCTGCTGTACCCTGAGCATCACGTCCAAGGTCAAGGCTGGAAGAAGGTAGGGGAGGAGCCCCTGCCCCCCACCCATGTCCTTTTTTTTTTTTTTGGCGGAACCAGGGATTGAACTCAGGCCCTTGCACTTGCTAGGCAAGCACTTATTCTACTGAGCCAACTCCTTGGCCCCAACCCACGTCCTTTCATCAGGAAAGCAAAAGCATGTCCAGAAGCTCGCGCCAGGTTTTTGTGTCTCCTGGCTCTGAACTGAGGTGGTGGAGCCTGGCTGCAGAGGAGACTGGGGCGGCTGGGATAGGGCTTTTCTGGTCTTAGTGGTGTCAGTTAGGAACAGTGCCACCTCTCTCCTCTGCTCCCACCACTCTTCCCCGGGCCATGGACCCCAGATTCCCCTGTGGGGACCTGTTACACTCTTGGCTGGGCTGGGCTGGGCAGAGGCCCTCAGTGTGGAGATACGGAAACAGAGGCTCAACAGGTATGGGATCCAACTTCCCCACAGTCACATGGGCAGTCAGGGGCACAGCCGGGACCCAGAGCTCACTGTCCTGCCTTCTGCATGCCTGAGCAGAACATGAGCAGGGGGGTCCAGGCTGAGCTCAAGCAGACCAGGGCCACATCTAGAGGTGACTCTTTACTGACCATGCAAGCAGGCATTTTTTGTAAAAAGAGTTGATAAGGCTGGGTGTGATGATACGCCTGTAACTCCAGTATTCTGGGAGGCTGACCCTGGGGGCCTTGCCAATTCAGTAAGACCCTGTCTCAAGCAAACAAACAAATGAGCTGGGATGTAGATCAGTCCTGATTAAATCCCCTGGACCACAAAAGAGGGTGGGGTTGTTGATGAATATCCTAGACAGATTGTCAGAGAGATTAATGAGGGAACACAGGTCACAAGGCCTGGCCCTGAGCCCCTCTGCCCTCACATTTCCCAGGCCTATTTGAACCTGTTCTCTTTCCTTACCCAAAGGGACAGAGGAGTTGGGGGCCCCAGCGATGACAGGAGACAGCTGCAGTTAGCTACTGGCCAAGAAGCAACCTCAAGCAGACCCCACCCCCTGGCTCTAGTGGGCTCTGTCCCTAAGGGAGGTGAGGACAGCAGCAGCAGCTCTGCTGGTCCCATCCCCTACTCCGGTTCTACATGGTTGGGAGCCTCAGAGAGCCAGGTGTGAGGGTGCCCTTGGGCTGCGCCACAGTGGGCCAGCATGTCCCTCTCTTCAGGGCTCAATCTTCTATCTGTAGAGTGAAGACAGGGACACAAGGTCCTTAGAGTCCTGGCCAGTCTTCTTGACAGGTCTGACTCCTCTCAGCCTGGTGTGATCAAGGACTAGCCTATGCCCATGCACTGTGGCAGAGACCAAAGGCGAGCACCCTAGGGCTTGGTCTTGGAACTGGCATCTAAAGCCACCCCTCCCCAGGGGCACATGGGCCTCTCCCTCCAGGCCAGGCCCCAGATGGGGCCAGGGCTGCCAGCAGTCTCCCCACACAGGGGGCGGCACGGCATCCGTCAGGGGTGACACACAGTTCAGCTCCACACAGATCCTCTTGGGAGACGGCGGGCCCATAAATCCCTGGCTGCCCAGACACCAGAGCTGAAATATGTCTGAGGCATTTCCGGGAGAGGAGCTGAGAGATCCAGGCGTCTGCTTCCTCTCGCCATCCACCCCTGCCTGTGGGCCCTTGTGTGCACACACCCACACACACCCCTGTGTGCACACGGACTCTCACACAGAGTCAGACTACCCTGGCCTGGCTGCCAGATAGCTGCAGAGACCACAAACCCAGGGCCCAGGCCACGCAAAGGCTAAAGCCTCAATGCAGTCCGGCAAACAGGTTTACCTTTCAGAGCTTCATTGCTAGAACTAAAATGGGGTTGGTGGCATCCTCCTCACAGGGTCACCACGGGGAAGGGTGGTGGGTTCCCCTCCCTGCCCTCTTCAGATCTGCACCTTCCTGCCCCTCTCTTTGCCATTCTTCTGGCTTCTGACTTTTCCTAATGTTTCCTTCAGAACCCTCTACACTTACGTGTATTTTACAAATGTATCATCCCTTTGTCAACTAGAATGTGAGGTCTTTGGCAGAACCAGGGAATTGAACTCAGGCCCTTGTGCTTGCCAGGGAAGTGCTTATTCCACTGAGCCATCTCCCTGGCTTTTTTTTTTTTTTTTTTTTTTAATTTCTGTGTCTCTTGTACTTAGCATAGCAGCCTGCACATAGTAGGCCATCAATATCTGTTTATTACATGGTTGAATAAAGAATTGATTGAATAAATTGTCAGGCACATGGCAAGGTGATAGCTTTATTATAATTAAGTATTTTCATTCATTCACTCAATTCATTAATTTTAACATCCATGAGGCTCAGAGGACACTGAGAGAATCAGACACAGTGTCTGCCCTCGAGAGCTCATGGTCCCATGGACTTAATGGCTTCAAATGTGTAAAATACCTGGCACTGGGCCCTATAGGTCTCCACAAGAGCCTTCCCACCCTGGGCCTCAGTTTCCCCACTCGCTGCCCTTCGGGAGTGCGCAGAGGCGGGGGTCGCCCTGCCCCTACCTCCTCTAGCTCCTCCTCTCGTTCCCAGTGGTGCCCATGAACGTGAGCTGCTCCCGCACACACTTCCAGATCCTGATCTCTGCGCAGGCACTGGCTCCGCTGGAGCGCACCAAGGTCTACCTGGGTAGCCGGAACTGCGCCGCCCAGGAAGTCGGCAGCAACTTTCGGATCCAGGCCCGCTTTGACACCTGCGGTACTGAGTCTCAGGTAGGGGCCCGAGGGAGGGGAGGGGGCAGGCACGAGGCAGGCTCTGAGCCCTGCTGTTCCTTGGCTTCCGCCTGAGCCAGGTACAGAGCTCGGCTTTTCTTGGCTTCGCTGGCCTCAACGGCTTTGCTCAGTGTAACTGCATTAAATAAAGAACTCAGGACAGACGGAAGACAGGGTCCTGGCAGCCAGCCAGCTGCAGCCTGCAACCTCCTTGATGCACCTCTCAGGGGCATTAGAGGTGAACACCACAAACTTGCTTGCTGTTCACCCTTTTCCCGTGGAGCCCGCCACAGCAGCCAGTTCTTCACCCCTTTAATATGCAGAGCACCAGAGCCCTGTACAACCCTACCCACCCTGTCCAGCCAGGTGCTCCAAATCCACCCTGGCTCCATAAACAAAAGGGCCTTTTGCACAATGATGTTCCACCACCCTTGGATTTTAAGGGCCATGAACTCAGGCTTGGGCCCTTCAGAGTCCCTGGGCAGTGGCCCAAGCACCCTGCATGCTTGCTTTCTGACGAATACGTTAGGAAGGCGGGGGACTGGAAAGTGGGCTCTGCTGGAGGGACTCCTAGCCTCAGGAACCTGGCTTGTAGGCGCCTGGGGCTCCCCAGCACCCCCTCCCCCATGAGCCAGATGGCCCTGCTGGACCTGCAGCTCAGCCCGTTGTCTCTGCTGTCCAGTGCCCATCTTTGGACCCAGAGGAAATGGGACTGGGCAGGGACTCTGTGCCAGCTGCCAAGACCCCCTGTAGTCACCCCTGCTCCACCCTGGAGTCCCTCAGGGTTTTCTCTGGGACAGAACCACATTCCAGAGTCGTGGGATAAGAAAGACAAAGGATCCCAGAAACAGGGACTCCTGGACTTCTTGAACCAAGGGCAAGAGCCATTAGTCTCAAGTCCTAGAGCCACAGCCAGAGACCACAGCAGGCTACAGAGTTGTGGAGCTCGAGTCAGTGGCTTAGAAATAAAAAGCCTGGCCACAGCCCCAGTAGAACTCTTCTGAGACTAGGCTTCCTCTTCAAGTGCCACCTCAGAGGGCTCCCTTGCCTCCTCGAGGCTTTCTCTCACTCATCAGAGCCGCATACTTTTCCTTTTAGTTCTCTGTCTGTCTGTCTGTCTGTCTGTATCTCTCTCTCTCTCTCTCTCTCTCTCTCTCTCTCTGCCATACCAGAGATTGAACTGGGGTCTTTTCACTTGCCTGTGCTTAAGCTAGTTAGCTATCTCCCTGGCCTGATTTTTATTCCCTTATGGACCTCTTTCTGCTCTTAGTTCTGTCTTACTTTTCCCCATGTCCCCAATTCCAGGGCACAAGTCCCCTTCAGAGGGGGGAAAGGAGCTAGGCTGAGGTGCAGAGGCAGAAGGCTCCCTTGATGGGGTCAGAGCCTGAGACCCCAAAGCCACCCAGTCCATGAGTCCTGCTAGTGACTCCCTTCAGCACTTCAAGGTGTCACCCCACCCTGGGTGGGTGATGGGAGCGCTTCACTTACTGCTGCTCCTTCTGACATGGGCAGCTTGAACTTCTAGGAGCTCCACCCAGGGAGCCATGCCCACCAGATGGGATAGGATGGGCGGCCTGGAGGGTGGAAAGGCCACTGCGGATTTGGCGTGGGTGGGAGTGGCCCCGCATCCCTGCCGCTCTGCCCACCATGATGCCGCCCTGCTCGACTTGGCGCTCTGATCCCTGCTTCATTCGCTCCTTTACACATTTGTCTCCCTTTGATGACTCTCCTGACCCAAGGATGATGAGTGCCTCAAAGGCAAGGATGCCACTGGTTAGGTCATTGGGAGAAAAGATCCCAGAAGGAAGACCGTAAGACAGGAAGGAGACGCTGCTGGGAGGCAGGGGACTTGTTTCTGGGCCTCCCTGTGGGCCAGTCGCTTGCCTCAGTAGTCACATCTCTAAATTGGTCAAGGATGGGATTGGGTAGGTGCTGTTTGGTCTGAGTGAAGCAAGATGGGAAGGAGCACAGCTGAGAGTTGGGCAGGTCTGGGAGAGACCCGTGTGGGCTCTGTCACTGTGCTGTGCAATCTCAGACAACAGATTTCATCTTTGGGCCTCAGTTTCCTCATGTATAAAATGTGCATATTATTAGTACTAGTAAGAGCAATAGCCTGGCATGGTGCCTCACACTGCCATCCCAGCACCTGGGAGGCAAAGGCAAGAAGATTGCCACAAGTTCCAGGCCAGCCTGGCATACATAAATGAGTTCAGGACCAGCCTACTCTACGTGATGAGACCCTGTCTCATAAAAGATAAATAAAAGTGTTATTGTGAGAATTAAAAGAAACAGTGCACTTAAAATATAGAACCTGGAGCCGGGCGTGGTGGCGCAGGCCTGTAATCCCAGCACTAGGGAGGCTGAGGCAGGAGGATTGTTGTGAGTTCGAGACCAGCCTGAGCTACAAAGTGAGCTTAAGGCCAGCCTGAACTGCACAGTGAGACCCTGTCTCAAAAA
>PVKA01008151.1:57607-74361 GCA_004027165.1 Ctenomys sociabilis | reverse complement strand
ATCTGTGAGTAATCGTCACTTTGGGGTTTTATTCTCCCCTCCCCCCCGCCAGAAACCTTCTAGATATAAAACAAACACTTGTTAAAAATTTGGCCAAGACAACAAATCTACGTAAAATAAGTGAAACCAGAAATGCAGCTGTCTTTCAAGGAAGTGTTGACTGGAGAAGGGAAATTTCTTTTCTTTTTTTTTTTTTTTAATTTATTTATTTATCACAGTGTCTCGCTACACATCACGGATTCTTTTTTTGCGGGGGGGGGGGGTCAGCTCAGCCCGCCCTGAGGGGGAAGGGCTGGCATGGCATGTGGTGCTGGGGATCGAACTGCGGTCCCTGAGAGGTGCTTTAGACCGCTGGAGCTATCTTGCCAGCCCGAAATTTCTTGACTGTGGGTAGCAAAGATATGGGCATTTGTCAGAACTCACCAAGTGTGCTCATTAGAGGTATATGTTGTTGTGCATATTAATGTCATCTAAAAATTATCAGTAAATATCAAACTCTATAACTAAATATCCAATGCTAAGAAATATTTTTGTAGTGACCATTTGGAAGCAGCTATCTTTTCTAAGCTTAGCAAATGAAAAGTCAGAAGTAAAAGGTCACCAGAGGTGCAGCTGCCCTGCTGGACAAGGAAGTTGTGGTATACAAAAGGACAAACACAGCAGACGCTGAAGTGCCAGACTGTAGCTGTAGGTCTCAGTGTGAATTCCAAGATTTTTAATAAAGACATTGGTCTATAGAAATGTGCACATATTTCCTATTTTTGTCTAGTGAGCAACACTAGAAGCAGAGTAGCTGCTAGTCTCTAGCACAGTTAATTCCCAGAAGATGATTTCAAGATACTGCTTCCCACTAGAGGAAACCGGAACTTCATGAAGAAATGGCTGATTCTAGAGCTGAGTCAGGAGCAGTACAGGATGACCTTGGGACAGCTTTCTCTGCCAAAAGGGAAGTACATCAAGGATCATGGGAAAGAGTCAAAAGGACACAAGGGCCTGCTGGACAGGATCACCACTTGCCAAACCTGGGGGAGCTGGAACATCAAAGTAAATCAGAGGATTATAGCCATTAAATAGCATAAGAACCAATATCCTTATTTCTAAATGAATAAATAAATAGAAGCAAAGGAAAAGCTCTTCCTTGAGTAGGTTGCAGACCATTAATTTTAAGAGTGATAGATTGAGAAAACCACCAGTGGATACCTAAACAGGACATGGTGTTGGGTGAGGAAGGTATATTTTTCAAATTTTCACAGAATTCCCAGAGAAATACTTATAAAAAGAAAAATCTCACTTTAGGTGAAGAAACCTGTTGGGTACTCCCCTCAGCAAATGATTAAAGGTAACACCCCTACTAATTTTTTTTTTTTTTTTTTTGGCAAAACCAGGAAATGAACTCAGGCCCTTGCGCTTGCCAGGGAAGCACTTATTCCACTGAGCCATCTCCCCAGTCCACCCCTACTAATTATACAAACAAGTACTATGCATTTGCTGATGTCACTTTTTCTGAGCGCGATACAGCATCACTCTTGTGATATTCCTGACAGAGATCCTTACTTTGCATTTTTAAATTATTTAGTTTAGACAAACTCAAAATGAGGGACATTTAAAAAATAGCTAACCTGTACTCTTCACGTACTCTTCAGCATGGGGTACACACCTAATACTCCAGCCCTCAGGAGTTTGAGGCAAGCGGACAGTGTGAGTTCAAGGCCCGCTTGAAACATATAGCAAGATCATGTCTCAAAAAAAAAGCTACAGAACTGTTCCAGTTTAACTGAGTATAAACAAACAAGGTGCCAAATGAAATGCATGACTCCAAAATAGATAGAAACTTTCCAGGACATTTTAGATTAATCAGTAAAATATAATTATTGACTACAAATTATACACAGAATTGTATCAATGTTAAAACTCATTTTATCTTTATTTGTTTTTTTTTTATTTTTAAACATTCTTTTGGTACTGGGAATTGAACTGAGGACCTCATGCTTGCCAGGCAGGCAGTATGCTAAACTTTTTGATGTTCTACAGAGAGACAGAGAGAGAGACACACACACACAGAGAGAGAGAGAGAGAGAGAGAGAGAGAGAGAGAGAGAGAAGGAGAGGGAAAAAAAGCCAAGTAATTGGTGAATCTGGGCAGATTGTCTGTAGAAGTCCCACATACTCTTGTAACTTTTTGCTAAGTTGGAAACTATCTCAATATGAAAACTACTCCACTAGGGATATAGCTCAGCAGCACAATGCCTGCCTGGAAAGCACAAGCCCTGAGTTCGATTCCCAGTACCAAAAACACCTCCCCCAAAACAAAAAACACTTATCCAAAAAAAGTCTGAGTCTGAAATGTATTCTGCAATAGATTAATTATCAATCAGTACATGATCTTCACAGCTCCACACACCTGGAGGCCCCTCTTAACTACAAACACATGGGAACGCAAAGGCCCTTGTAGGGTACATGATCCCAAGGAACTGGGGTTTTATAAGACTCACTGAGCTCTAACTCCATTTTTTCCTGGCCTCTGAGTCAGAGGGCTAAATCATTCCCTAGAATAAGGTCACACTGCAGAAATAAGCCAGCTAATTAATTTGAGAATAAGGCAGGAGAGTCAGGAAACATCAGAAATGCACTTTCTAAGCAATTGTTCTTATACAAATTCTTAAACACTGTCTCACCCTTTCCTAAATCCTCCAATATATATATTTCTACAATCCCAAGAGAGAGGACTTTTCAATCTTTAATAGAGGCTCTGCTTGGGTATGGACTGATATTGCCCTGCCAAATTAGAACATTTCTGAGCTGTCCAGTGATGCGGAACAGAGCAGCGCTGGAGACGCACTGGGCTGTCATGGTGGACTTCACAATGGATGTGAACCACAACAGTCCCACCCCATGACTGGTTGGGGTAAGACAATATGCCTCCCCTAGCGTGACTGCACTGTGTGTGTCTTTTTCTTCGTGAAAGTGCACAGTGTTGTGAGTTCAGAGGACACTCTTCTGAGAATGAAAGCTCTTGGATCCCACTCCTACATCTTGCTCAAGTGTGATCTTGAGTAAATCACAAAACGTCTTTCAGTGTCATTAGGTTTGTCAAAGGCAAAGGGTATGAAACAGAAAGAGCTCATTGGTATATTTGAGATTCTCTTGAAATTGACATAAAGAGGAACACATTTCATGCTACTGCTTATAAGTGTAGAAGCCTAACTATGTCTTTTGACATAGCACTTTGCACAACCAAAGTATTTAGAATTCACTCATTTGATTACAATGTGTAGTGGAACAAAATTACTTGATATTCAAATACTGTAGGCAATAGAAAGGGCCAGAAAAATAGCTCAGTGAACTAAATGCTTAGGTAAATACAGAGACTGGGTTTTGATCCCAGCACCACATGCCCTGCTGGCCCTGCCCTGGGGTGCTCAGCCAGCCACCAAGACTGGTAATGATGGCATATGCCTATAATCCCAGCGCTGGGGAGGCTAAAAACAGGAGGATCACTATTGAGTCTAATATGAGTGGTAAGTCCCTATTCCAAATACACACACACATACCACACACACACGCACACATACAAATAAATAAATAAATATAAATATAGACAATAGAACCAATTTTTAGAATGGCAGGCTGTCATTGTTCTCCTGGACTACTAAGCAACTCACATGCCTCTGCTTATGAACGTCAAGTTCTGTGAAGAGTAAACTGTTCTGGTTGCCTTGTTTGTTTTTGATTCTGTGTTTTTGTTTTTTTTTTTTCAAAATCTAGGATTGAACTCAGACCTTTGCGCTTGCCAGGGAAGTGCTTATTTCACTGAGCCATCTCCCCGGCCCTTCTACTGTATTTTTTTGGTTGAATTGTTTTTTAGGGGAGGCTTATTTTTTTGCTTTTGGTGCCAAGGACCAAACCCAGGGCTTATGCCTTCCTAGGCAAGCATTCTACTGTGGAGCCAAATCCCTAGCCTGAGTAAACTGTCCTGTAAACTATAAATTTTTGAATTATTCACCAACATTTGTATATTATTAGAAATACTTGTAAATTATTATAAATCATACATGTTTCTAGACATTACACAAAGTTGAAAACAAGGTAAATGCGCATTATGAAACAACTTTGGATCCTAGCTCATCTGAAGAGGTTTTATTCCGTGATTAAAGTTTCTTTTTAAAAAAAAAACCTGATGATTCATGTGGAAAATTAATGGGAAAAGCCTGACTGATAGAAATCTTTCAGAAGTGGCTCATGGGTGGCCTGGATAGTGGCTCTGAGAAGCTGAGGAGAAGGCCCCACTTGCCCACGGGCATCTCCGAGCTGTGTTAGCAAGGCCCTCACTGACTTAGCACATTAAAACCCTTAATTTCCCAAAGGACCAATGTCCCTGTCCCTTGTAAGAGTGCAGGTGGCCAAGGTGACCTTAAGAGAAAGCTGAGGGACAGAAGGTAATGACATAAGATACTGCCGAATTCACACTGAATCAACTTAAAACAAAGACAAAGACAATTACTTGATGATTTCATAAACCACAGGGCACATTTCTCCAACCAAAGACTCCCAAGCTATGTTCAGCAGTTCCATAAACTGAGCCAGCCAAGTAAACAGCAGTTAGGGCACAGCTCTTCAGCAGAAGACTTCTGGCAGAGCAAAGGCAGCCTGAATGCTACACCTGGCCATCTCAGTCAAGGTTCCAGAATTCCAAAGGGAGCTGGTCGGTCCATGCAAGCCAGCACTTCTAGGGTATGCAAGCCTCAAGGTAATTTAGGGTATTTGAATCAACTAATTAATTATTTGATGTGCATGTGCTTTATTTTTCTGTGCAAATGATACTCAAAGTCACGTAAAGTTTCTTTTTATTTGCTTGCTTCTAAAATAAGGGAATTGCTGGGCCTGCCAAATAGCTCAGCAGATTCAAGCACCTCTAAGCAGGTACAAGAGTTGGGGGTTTGATCCCTGGGCCTGCCATGCCAGCTCTGCCCCCGGGGCACACTGAGAGGCCAGTTGATAGACTGGGCGTGGTGGTGAGAGCCTGTAGTCCCAGCACTTGGGAGGCTGTAAACAGGCAAATCACTTTGAGTCTGATCTCATAGTAAGACCCTGAACACCCTGTAGATCTTTCCCCAAAACACAAATAAAAAAATAAATAAGGGAATTATTAATCTCCTGAAACATGTAAATAAGACCCCTCCATTTCCCCTATCTTAATGTTTATTGATAATAAATATGGTAATAGATGGTGTATCAATATAAGAATACAGCACTAAGCAGACTTCAGCTAAAATTTCACAATCTAAAGTACATGTGCTCAAGTGTAAATATCCATGTATGGGAGGAAATGCATACATACACTCAAAACTGAGCATTTCATTGAGGTTTCCACTCAACACATGAATAGTTTTTTTAATTTTAATTAATACATTGTACATTGTTATCTTCTTAGCAATTATCCATAATATAAGAAGCAGACAGGATATCCTGTCCAGACACTAGTAGTACAAATCTTCTCACTGAGTTAAGCTAAAGTAGCTGTATATCTATCCTAACTATTCTGTATATACAAATACAAAATGATCCTTTTTTGTAGCCTCTTTTTTTGTTTAGTCCTATTAGAGATGGATATTCTACTGGCATCTAAATACTATAGGTGCATGAATTCAGCAAAACAATCCAACACGGTGCAGAAGTCCACAATAGAAGTAGGTTATCTACAGAAGTTGTTGACTTGAGCCCTTCACAGCTCAGTATATTAATATGGCTTTACTTTTTATACCCTCTTTTTATACTTTTCTGCTGGATGGTTAAGACCAAGATAAAACAAGATTTTTATAACACAAAATGTAACTTTTATATCAGATAAGGTCAGTCAGGAACCCTCAGGGTTTCTCCTGTAACTCTGTACCACACTTAGTAGATCCTTTGTCAGTGTCAGTCATGTAGATGAGTCATGGCCATTGCTTGACCAAGTTGCTCTCTGTGGAAGCCTGAGAGAAAGTTTTCTCTCCATGTGACTCTCCTTAGGCACACTATATATCATCAGTTGCATTCCTCTGTGGCTCCATAATTTCCTTGATCATAAAATTTTGGGCACAACTGAGTTACAGCATTCAACACCTGAATCTTATAAAAAACTTTAAACTTTGCCTTGGGCACACGGATCAAAATGCCAGCCCATTACCTCTTCTTAGATATTGAATGGTCTAACTTTGACCTGTGAGCCTCAGCTCTTTTAATTCCTCCCTTTTTCTTCCAATTCCAACATGAATGAAAAGAAAGAACTATCAGATGTCTAGGTTATTCTACATCCATGACTTTAACATTAATGCTTCCTCATATTCCACACTCAATCAGTCAAATCTCATCTACTTTTCCTCCAAATTACCATCCATTGTGTCCTCGTATTTCTTTCACGGCATCACTGTTATGTCATCTGTTGATCTGTACCTCTTTCCTGGATTTCTACAGGACCTCTCATGCACCCTGGTATTGATTTATCACTTTCCTTCACCATCCACATCTGAAGAGCCCCTCATCTATTCTTCTTCCATTGTGCATATCAGAAGTGTCCTCTCTTTTCTTTCTGGGTGGTTTTCAAGAGTCACCCTACTCAATCTCTTCATATAAGGGTACAAACTATTTTTTCCTCTGTATGATTTTCTGATTTGTGTATCTTACCTTTTTGTCTACACTTACCATCAATTTGCCTCTGCCTGTTGAAATCCTACCAAATTATTAAAATTCAGCTCAGACCTTAAAAGAATTGAGAAGAATGTTCCCAAACCTAAACTTGAAATGATCTCTTTCCTAAATTCTTCTACTTCCTGTCAATTCCAGTGATTCTCAGTTATTAAAGTATGAAAACTGCATTCCAAAGTCAAAAAAAGATTTGACACAATCCTCTTCCTTCCTACGCACCAGGAGAACAGAGTAATTTTCCACTCTGACTAACACTGAAAGTTGGAATCACTTTGGGCTGTGGCAATACAGCACGTCCTATCTGTGCCAGAGGACACCTGTCCCATGAGTGCTGTGAGAAATGTTTCCATACAGTCACTCAGTTGTTTGAGTGTTTCCTCCTGAAACAACTGCTCGGTCATAAACAGGAGTAACTCAGCTCTCTTAGAGACCTCACAGAAGACGCCTACAGGTACCAGGTAGTAGGATATATATATATATATATATATATATATATATATATATATATATATATATATATATATATATATATATATATATATATATATATATATATATATCCTTTGTCAATTTGCTGAAGACTCATGGTGAGCATTACCAGATCAATTTCTGAAAAGATGCACCCTCCAAAAAAAAAAGAAAAAAAAAAGAGCCAAAATGAATATTTAGTGTTGTTGGGTAAATTACTGTGGATTCATCCATGCCACTCCTCATGCAGCCAGAACCAAGACACTTCAAGAAATGCTGTGCTGCAGTAGTGCATGCCTTTTGAATAAGATCAAGTGCCATGAAATAGTGAGCATTTGGGAGAAGAGAGTGCACACTTTGGGGTTTCGGCTGGATGGGGAGTTTTGGGGAGGAGAACAATGGAAAATGGGGCATGACCCAGTGAGGAAGGGGGAGAAGGGATTGGGGACACAGCCTGAAGGCCAGCATTCTTCACAGTGGAATTTCTCAGACCAACAGACCAGAAAGTAGGACGAGGTAGGCTGCAAAAGATGGATGGCCCCATGTCCCTCATCCTTCCTCCTCTGAGCCTCACAAGCCTGTGCCCAACTGGCCAACGTAGGTCTGATCGCTGAGAAATCCTCAACTGTCTCACTTTGCCACAGAATCCTGAGGGAGAGCATCTGGGACTGTTGTATCCTCTTCATGAAATTCCAGTGCTGGTTGTGCTCACAGAGATTATGTGGTTTGGGTTACTACCAAGAGCAGCCTCAAGTTGTGTGGGTTACTGCTGAGTGCAATTGTGCTGAGCTTGTATTATGGTAGCTGCCTAATATCCCAAAGTGCTGAAACTCAATCCCAGAATTAAATTTTACATTCATGTGTTCCTACTGAATGAAATCAGTATGCCAGGGAGACATTTGCTCTCCTGTGTTCATCGCAGAGCTATTCACAATAGCTAAGAAATGGAAACAACTGGTGTCTATCAGCTGATGAATGGGTAGAGAAAAGTGACAGATATACAATAGAATACTATGAAGCCAGAAAAAATGAAATTGTGTCATTTGCAGCTATATGGGTACAATTAGAGGACATTAGATAAAGTGAAATAAACCAGGAGCTGAAAGACAAGGACTGTGTCAGCTCACTCATATGTGGAATCTAGTTACACTGACCTCAAGGAACTGAGAGTAGAGGGGTAGTTACCAGAGGCTGTAGACAGTGGCAGGGATGAATGGGGCTGGGCAGGGCTGACCAGTGGGCACTAAGTTTCATATGCTGCGGCACATGAGGGTGACTATACATACTGACGATGAATTGCGAACTTCAAAAACTGCCTGAAAGAAGTTTGTTTTTACTACCATGAAATGATAAATGCTTGAGGAACACACAGTGCACACAAGCACAATTTTTATGCACCAAAGACAAAAAGTATATAACTTGACTATATATTTAAAGTGCATTATTAGTATGATGGTACTTAAAATTGTATCAAGTGGGTGGATGGCACATTCTTGTAACTCCGGCATTTGGGAGGCTGAAGCAGGAGGATCACAAGTTCAAGATCAACCTGGCTGACATTACTAGTTCCAGGCCAGCTTTTACCACATTGGGATACCCTGTCTCAATGAATAATGGGTAGAATGAAGGAATGAATGAAGGAATGAATGAAGAATAAATGTCTATGACTGTCATGCGTAATGATGCTCGCTGCATAGTAGGAAACATGGGCTGGTGATGAGTGCTCCCTGACAGTCCTCTACAGACTCACTGGGCGAGAACTGCAGGGGGCTGCATTGTCACATATTAGCTCAGGCTTGAGAAAATCAAATCTTTTTCTGTGTGTGTGTGTGTGTGTGTGTGTGTGTGTCTTGAAATATTTCACAAACAAAACAAAATGCATCCCATTTGAGTCAGTGAGGTTACTGAGCAGCCGCCAGAACCAGCCCAGCCAGACAGAACTCGCTGCATCTGGTGGACCACGAGGCCTCGGCTGCCACCAGCGTATTAACAAGAACTTGTTCCATATTCTGGGGCCTTTCCTGTGGTGCATAATTTTTATTCATTTTATCAACTTTCTGCAAGGCTTTTAAATTTTAGTGATAATTTTAAAGGGTTGACTTGTTTTTTCTGTATACCAATTAATTTTTTAGAGAGTGTTTTAGGTGACATTTTTAACAGCCTTTTGCTTTTGCCTCTGTGAAACTGACGAATACTTTTTTTTAAAAATTATGCTTGTTGAAAAGCTCAGAGAAATATGTGCTTTCCTATATTGGTGCAATTCAGGGCATGAATTTTGAAAGCCATTTTAGAGACATACATATAGATATGGTCTTGCACTTGCGTTATATATGTACATGCATGTACAAGTGCATGTGTATGCATAATGCAGACATATATTTGTGGTTTGGGCCAGTCTCCCTGGAATTGTTTTTTATTTTTATTTTTTATTTTTGGCAGAACCAGGGATTGAACTCAGGTTCACTTGCCAGGGAAGTACTTATTCTACTGAGCCATCTAGCCAGCCTGGAATTGTTAAATATTAAAAAGTTCATAAATTAAATATGATGTTCACTGTATTAAGTAGAAGCAGCCAATACTTACATTTACTTATAAGCAATTGATTTAATTACATTAGAATTATACAAAACTCCTATAAAATTACTCATCAAATCATTTCTGGATAAATAGCAAATGGTATTTGTTGAAATATTGATGGTATTTTGAAAAAAATGTATTATGACTGTACAATATAATAATATATTTATCTGTGCCAGAAAAAAATACAGAGAATCTGCCTGATGTTTGCAATGTAGCCATTGTCTATGCTTAAAGAATGAACTTATGTATAGATGTTTATTTATTTATTTATTCATTTATTTTTTGGCAGAAATGAGGATTGATCTCAGGCCCTTGAGCTTGCCAGGTGTTTAATTTTTTTCTTAGAGTTTCCTCTATCTTCCAAGCTCTCTACAGTGAATGCATATTATTTATGTAATGATAAACAAATGAAGAGTTATAAGTTTCCTGATATATTTGTACCTTTTGGCCCAGAAATTTTATTTTGAAGATGATATCCCTCATAAGGAAAAAACATATAAAGATGAATTTACAGTTGTTTTCTGTACTTTTTCATAATGGTAAAGTACTAGAAGCAACTCAAATGGCCTACAATGGGGAACTTAGTGAAAATTTTCAGTGCATTCATGTGATGGAGTATTGTGTAATCTTAAAATCAAGTTCCTGTGAATATTTAAGAGTAAGAAGAAATTCTTATACAAAATTTAAAAGGCAAGTAGATAACTAGGCAGACATAGCTCAACTATAAATTCGATTGCCTAGAAAAATATTAGAATGCATATCAACATGTTAACACAAATTACCACTGAATGGTGAAGTTAACTTGTGTTAAAGTGCTTTGTGTTCCTTCTGAATAATTTTCGATGCCTTTTATAGTGTAATTTTTATAGATGAAAAATGGAAACAATAAATAAGCTTTTGTTACTGGTAACATGAAAATATAAGATCTATAACATTAGGATCACCCCGGTTTTAATTAATTAATTAATTTAGTTTTGCAGTCCTGAGAATTAAATCCAGGACTTTCAAATGGAGCTACATTTCCAGTCCTTCTTAATAAATAAGTATATATTTGAGACAGGGTCTTGCTAAATTTGTTCCTTCCCCAGGCCAGGCTTGAACTTGCAGTCCTTCTGCTTCAGCTTCTGAAGGTGCTGAAAACCAAATATTTTCTCAAATTGCCAATTGTATTCAATTTGCCTATGTACCAACCATTTATATAGGGATACTGAATTATTTTCTTTTTATCCCCTAAACCTCTCTACGAAAGAGTAGGAAGAATCTGACACAGCATTTTGCTTTGCTCTGTGAGATGTTTCCAAGGAGAGGGGGAAAGGGTCGTCCGGGGCTGCTGGACCCCATGCCGGAACCCTGACACTAAGATCCACCTCTTCAGAATCTAATGAGGCAGTGGACACAGCAATTCAAGTCCCATACACCTCAGTGTCCTGCAGTCTTCCCCCACCCCCACCCCCACCCCCACTCCGACCCCCGCAAGGTAAGCATCACGTCCCCAGGGCAAAGTTTTATTCGATACAACCAGAGAACATCACACCTTTACCCTCTCACGGGCTGCAGCACTATCAGTAGTACCATCAGGTGTGCTATATGAGTGTGGTGAACACCTCTGCCCAGAGCCCTGAGGGCGGGAATGAGGCCCGAGTGCCCAGAGCACTTCAGGTATGGTTGGTTGCAGCAGGCCTGGTGGGGGTGCCTTGGGTCCCTCTTAAGGGAGCAGCACTAGATAGGCCTGCTTTCACACTACGGGGCTTCGAGCTTCCGAGCTTCCCGCAGGCTCGGCGAGCGCAGCCAGGGACCCAGCCAGCCACTCAGCCTCCCAGAGGAGGAGGACAGAAAACGTTTTTTGGTGGGTCTTTTTTCCACTTCCCTCTCCTTCCATAAAATGAAAAGCACTCCCTGGCGTTTACTGATTTCATGCTCTACCGCTTTAATGCTTAGTTTACACTCCCTGGAGGTAACCGGAGAGCATCGCGGGCGGAATCTTCCAGGCACAGCTGTGCAACCCCGAGTCCCCCTTGCAGACAGGAGCAGAGGCTGCACATGTGGTACTGTGCTGCAGAGAGGGCCTTACTGTGCCTTTCTCTATTCCAAGCATGTCTGGCTGACTGTCCAGGGTTCGGGATTTTTTTTTAAGTTGACAGATTTGAAAATGCAACAGAGCAAGGCGTTTGCGGGCAGAGCGGAGACCGAGGCAGACAGACAGAGCAGAGCAGCGAGGCGGCTGCCGCGGGAAGAGAGAAGGAGGGGGCAGCGTGGCTCCTTACTTGACCTGGCCGCCCTCGGTGTACGTGGTGCGGTAAAAGCCCACGAGCGAGCCGTTCAGCCGGCCCGCGAACTCCAGGCGCAGGCGGTAGGGGGCGTCGTCCTGCGTGGCGGGCAGCAGCTGCGCGGACTCCAGCACCACGAACTCCTGCGCGCGGTACTCGAAGCAGCGCGTGACGGGCACGGCTGCGCCCGCGGGAGTGCGCAGCTCGGGGACCCGCGTGAGCCGCGTGTCACGCAGGTGCAGCCACAGGAAACGCGTGGGGTCGGCCAGGCGCAGGGAGATGGTCACATTGCCCGTGTAGGTGTCCTGCTCCAGCTCCGGCCACACCTCCAGGTCGTAGTGCACCGGGACGACTGAGTCCGGCAGCCGGAAGGCCGTCCACGGCCCACTCGAGTCCTCGCTGACCGGGCAGGCGCCCTGGTCCTGCGGGGGAACAACTGACGGACCCGCGGTGGGTGTGCTTGGGGTCCCTGTTTCGCCGGTGGTGGTGCACGACCGGGTCAGCCCCACGGACAGCCCCACGATGAGCCCCACAGCCACCACCACTGCGCAGATGATGGCCGCGTGCTTGGCCCGGATGCAGTATCTCTTAGAATCTTCTTTGTCTGCAAAGTTCATCGTGGCTGCCGCCAGCCGTCCAAAGTTACTGTGGAAAGATATTAAATTCAACTGAGCGATGTCAGCTGACTTCCTCCCCCAAGCTGGAAGGGATGTCCTGGGTTGGCAGCCTGTCCTGGCTCTCCAAGTCCTCTCCCCGCGGCCTCTGGAGTCCTGTCCGCTCCTCCAGGCTCCCGCCGGCCCGGGGAGGGACGGCAGCTGCGGCGCTGGCGAAGAGCTGCAGGCTGGGACTGCGCTTGGGAGCGGCCCCCTTAAGAACCAGGGCCTGGCGGGCCCTGCCCCGGGCCAGTTAAATATAAAACAGGGCTCTTCTTATCAGCCAAAGGGAGGATGGCTTTTTTTTTTCTTCTCCAAAGCTCAATCAGCAGCTTTCAGAGAGAAAGCTTTGGCTAAGGAGTGTGCTCACCAGAGAAAAACTCAACCTTTGCCACTGTGTCTAACTCCTTCCTGTGGGGCTGACAGTGGCTTCTTCTGAACCCCAAGCTTCTTGAATTTCTCTATTTTCTCAGGTCCCCTGCCAAGAAAACTAAGTATTTTCGCTCTTTTTTCCTCATACGATGTACACATTCCACTTCTGCCCTTCGGAAAAGCCATTTCCCAGGGCTGCTGCTGGGAGTGATTCCTAAATTTATGGCTCACTTGGGTGTGCAGGAAACGTTGGTGAAACTGGTGGTCAGTAACGCAGAACCAGGTGACCCCAAAGCAGTTCAGATGATGCTGGATAAAATCTGGGAGCACAAAGAAATTAGGGAGGTGAAGGGGGGAGAGAGAGAGAGAGAGAGACTGAGACGGAGTGCTGAAGCAGAAAGGAAGGAAGGTGCCAACTTATCTCTAGTTTGTCTCCAAGTGAGCGTGTCTTCTGTAGTCATTTCCAAAAGGGATCACAGGGCTGAAGATGGCAGATGGTACAAGGTACAAGGTCATGAGTTTGAGCCCTACTACCACAAAAAATAAATAAAAAGCGAAAAGTGATCACAAAATACGATGTTTATTTAAATTTAAATATAATCGCTCCCTCACTCCAAACACACTTGCTTCTTATTGACTTGACACCTCTGGAAATTCTTCAGGTGTCCTTAGAAGGTTAATCAAAACCATGGGGAATGCTGCTGCCATGTGGCATCCAGCAGAAGGCAGGTTTGGATCCACATGGCTCTATATCCTTGTCCACCTTATTCACACCATCTAGTACTGTGACCAAGGAAGGGGGACATGTTGAGTCCACTCAGGATGTTGAGCCAGCCACAAAACCATAGACAAAGATACAGGAAAGAGGACTCCTACAGCAACTGCAGAAAACGGCAAGGACAATGGGATGAATGTGTTCAAAGCAAGGTAAAAAAAAATTTAGGGAGATTCATGGCAATGTGTTTTTTTACCATAATAATTTTTAAAATTTAAGCATTCATTTTGTTTCATGACCATACGTCATAGGTCTGCAGCAGAATCCAGGTGCAAAAATTGCCCTATTGAGATGATGTTTGCATGGTCAGTGAAAACTCTTTCACATCAAATGAGGCAAAGTGTTGGCATCATGACAGCCTCTGTACTTAGAAGTCCCTTGCATGTAGACAACCCAGCACTGCTGATAGTAGCAGTACAAAGTAATCATAAAAATTTTGAGAATGTTTTTATGTGGAGCGCTGGCCAAAGTACTTGCCAGAAGTTGTTTAAATCTTCTCCACCCTCAGAGATTATGCCCACTTTAGAAATGATAAGAGTGACGCTGAAAACAGATGTGCTTGCTGAAGGTCACATAGCTGGTAAATAGTAGAGCTGAGATTTGACCCCAGGGTGTGTGAGTGAGTGGAAATGGTGACATATGGACTGCACTGCACCTGTGCAGTTTCCAAAGAGGAGAAATGTTCAGAGGCTAAGTAGCTATGAAAACTTAGCATTTCTCCAACTGCAGTCCATGGTTATTAATAGATGGGGGAACACGACAGGGATTCTGGGTTTGATAAAGTCAAGACTTGCTTTATTGTCTGTTGTTTCAGAAAGTCTGGATAGTGACACTTGGTGGGATCCTCCAGAGAGGAAAAAATTAGGAGTAATTTCCACATTTACTAGATAAAATTTTTTTGTTTTACTTTTTATTAAAACAGTTATTGAAGGATTTGTGTATCATGGAACACACTCTGAGAAAGGACACTGGAAACCAGTCTCAATTAGAAACCAAATAAACAAAAACACTAACATAACTTAAGGCAAAATAGTCTGTTGTACTTCTTTCTCACAAAGTAACAGAGAAAGAATTAAAAAGGAGATTTCTTTCTTCTAAATTATAAATCCATCTTTTCCTGATTAATTTCACACTCTGAAGCAATTCTACACTTTTTCAGATCACAGTATGTTTAAGTTTAGCAAACTGAGTTCCTGAATTTCAGTACTTAAAATATCGCTTTTATTGAAAATAGCATCCAACATTTCACTAAATGTTTAATGGGTCAGATGTTTTGATGTCTGCCTCAAAATCCAAAGGCAAAGTGTGGATCAAATTTATTTCACTATAATGAAAGAAAAAATGAGAAAGAAAACCATTCTGAAGAATGTACATAAAATTATGTTAAACATGACACATTTTTAAAAATAAATTACAAAACATCAAAAATACACAAACAACTAACTTGAAATCAACTTGATCTACATAGATAGTAATCTCATCACCAGACCCTCTGATTGGACTGAATGGGAAGGATACCAGACCTCGGGGATGGAGAACACTTTAGGGGGACTGGAATGGACATCTGCCCTATACTATCTCTCTTACTCTACCTGGAATCCCATCATAAGCATCCTTCAAGTGCATTTGTTTTGTTAGAAGAAGTTAAATAGATATTAGGAAATATGTGGGCACAAATTTTGAGTCTAAGACTCATGCCTTAGCATTAGCCCATGTAAACTGACTATACCCAGTGAAAGGCACTGTACCCTGACAGGAGCAGCCTATTGGGGTACTTTTATGGATAGAAGCAAAGCATATAGTTTCAAGAGTGGGGAGGCAGGGCCGGCAAGTGCACCAACCGGGTCTGTGGTCCACATATTAAGGTTCACTAAACATGAGCCTGCTAGCTTTCACAATGCAGTCCATGTTCCCAGTGCAGCAAGGCCTCCTGTTCCATCTACCATACCCACTGGAAGATACAGTCTGTGGCAAGAGGCTTTGGCCTTGAAGATCAAGGACCTATCAAGGCTGCTTCTTGGGAGACAAGGAGAGAAGAGACAGGATCTGTTCCTACAGGAGAACAAGGGAGCATCACAAGCACCCACCTAGATCAAATGGTTTGCACTGAATAGCCTTAAACTGAAAGACTCTACTTGAGAAACAATTTGGAAAGGCCACTTTCAATCAGTCTCCACTTGGCATGTCCAGGATGGTGGTAGAGTAAATAGAGGGTCGTTCACTGCTGGCCCTGGAGCCATGGTAGCAAACCTCTGGGATGTGTTCTGCAGCCAGCTGTTGGTATCACTGATAGCTTTATGAGGCTTACCATCTCTGGACCTAGACCTTACCTCTCATGGCTTTTCCCGTGTGTCATGATTCTCTGTTTCAAGTATAAAGTCCAGTCCAATTTAACACACATAAATGTTTCCTGATGACTTATTGAACAATGAATGCGTAAATGAACAAGAAGGAACACCAAGGATCCAAAATGGGAAGGGCTCAGGGTTATAACTTGCCAGGAATTTTGAGGAAAAATAAAAATCAGGTTAAAATTTCAGGAAAGATAGGAAACCAGTGGGGTCAAGGAGCTGAAAACTATATCTGATGTTGAGCTCTGTGTGAGTTCCTCTCTGAAAGCCTGAGGCATGGGCTCACCCTGACCTTGAAGACCTATGCTGCTCCCCTGTTTTGCACTTGGAGGTCCAATCTGTAGCTGTTCAGTCAAGGATGAGAGCATTCCACAGAGGCCACTGGGCTGTCTATGTCCTTGGAGTGCTGATGGCTTACCCCAGCACTAGGACCAACTCTAAAAATGTGACCAGCCTTTGGCACTGCACTGTAATTATTTGGCTGGCTCTTTGCTGCTTTCAGTTGATCTATTCCGAAACCCATGATTCAGGAAAATAGTAAAAATAGCAAGCTAGATTCACAAAGAAGAAAGTAGAACCTGCATTTAGCCTGCATTTTAGAGAGC
>PVKA01008151.1:0-57507 GCA_004027165.1 Ctenomys sociabilis | reverse complement strand
CAGAGTGCCAAAGTGTTGGTCCTGTCTGACTCTGAATTCTAAATCCACATTGGTAATGTGCTTTGTAATTCTGTTCAATGAATTTGTACTTTTAGGATGAGAGGGTGATCTAGCTGTGACACCTGTCACCCCATTGATCACCTCAGTTAGTTCTGCTGATCTGGCTGGCTAGGCAGGTGGCCCTTTCCTCCCTCAATAATCCGTGTGCATCCTTCACGAAGTTGCGTGCTCAGTCAAAGAGGACAGTTCCTCAGTCAAGGGTTATTAAGTAGCTGTGTTCCCCTGCTAGAACCTCCAAACAACCTCCCAATTTATACATTTAATCCTGGTGGTCCCTATCATTAATTGAATTTCAGCATCTAGTAGAAAGGTCCATTTTGTTTTAAAACAAACTATATGCACTTTTCTAACAGCTTAAAGCTGATACAGATATCAAGAAACATATTAAGAAGGAAAATACTCAGCGAGCCACATCTAACCTGTGTTGATGTCTCAAGTGACTCTTTTCTCATTGCTGGGACAAATACCTGACTCTCAAAATGAAGGAAGGAAAAATTTATTTAGCTCACAGTTACTGGAGTTTTCAGTCCATACTCAGCTGGCTGCAAGGCAGAGTGGCACATGGCAGAGGGCAACCTTTCATGGCAGAAGCAAGGAGCAGGAGCAAAACGGAGGAGCAGCAGCAACTGTGGCTACAGAGAGCAAGTCTGTCTCCCTCAAGTTGCATTCAGGGTATCAGCCCCAGGTGGATGTAGCACTCACACCCATAGTCCTAGCAATTCTCATACCCATCATCCCAGCGGATCGTGAGTTAATCACAAACTCTACAAGTCCACCCCATGTCTGCAGGAGGCTTTGGGGGGACAACTAAACACAATCCATAACAGTTGGGCAGCAAATGATGCCTTTGCCCGGTCATTGTGGCACAATATGAGGAAACACACTTTCGAGGACATGAGAAAGAAAACAAGCAAGAGAGCCAAAAGTCCAAGGAAAGCAATAGAAAGAATAGGCCTGGGGAGTTGGCTCAGTAGAATAAGCGCTTCCCTTGCAAGCACAAGGGTCTGAGTTCAATCCCCAGTTCCACAAAAAAAAAAAAAAAGAAAGAAAAAGAAAAGAAAAAGAAAAAGAAAGAAGGAAGCTTTTCAAAAATGAGGAGAAAACACTAAATATAATTTTTAAAAAATCAGTGACATAATAGACCTGTGTCTCCCCAGTTCCTTGCTCCCCAGGGTTCCCAAGGCATGTTCTGGGACATGTCTCGTGACACTTCCCTCCCCTGTCCACCATGGGTGCTTCAGTGTCTCAATTCCCAGGCAAGAATCACACTCCTGTCACTCACTTGGATGGTTCCGAAGAAATCCGGCACACTACGCCTCCTGAAAGAGCCTCCAGGTCCCCGCCCTTTATTCATTCAATCACTACAAATACATAGCAACTCAATAGATATTTACTTGTCACTGAATAGAACTTATTAGGCACGGAATTCCAGGATGAACCATAAAACATAGATATTAGAAGAAATACTATCAAATTCTTTTAAAGGCATGTATGTAAATGCCTGCCTGGTTCCCAGCATGTAGAAGTTTCAAAAATATTAAAAAAGCAAACAAAACAAAAGAATTTATTATTCTTATAATTTTTAATTGCTTTTGTGGCGATATTTGAATTCCCAAAAGTGCAATATCACACTGGGTAAAAGCAACTGAATGTAGAAACAACAGCAAGAAAATAATAGAGATGATGTGACGTAGATTCCTGCTGTTCCAAGAACTTTAAAAGTACCTTTATGTACCTTTCCATGCACTAAATAAGCACATTGTATTGTAAGTGTTTTTAAGGTTTTTCAAGTGCTGAACTCATTCAACATTTCATTTCAGCATTTGTAGTATCAGAATTTTTGGCAATGTCATCTTCTCTTGTATCTGCAGAAGTCTGCAAATCTAATACTGGTTCAGAAAGACTATTTCATCCAAACTTTTACCCCACAGAGTTGAAGTGAATTATACTGGCAATGATGATTTTGGATAAAGTCCCAGATGAAAATTCTAATACATTTGTTCTTCACTTTAGGTAATATTAATTATTTCTTGTAGAAGAAAGTCCTGGCCTTTTCCTACAGTTATTTGTGAGTGCGAGCTGTTGGGGTTGAACATCTCTTTATGACCACATTAATTTTAACAAATAGAGTTGTCTTTGGTTATTGTTTTTCTTGGAAGTAAAGACTTCACATGGAGATGATTGTCCATATGGATCACAGGAATCTATTTCTCACTTCTTGGCATCGCCTCTGTTTTTGTAGCCTCTTGGAGTACAAGGAGGTCCCCTCAGAAGGAGCTGGAGACCTCAGCTTGTCCCATCCATAGGATACTCATCATAGAAGAGAACTGCAGGCCGCCTGGTAAGAACCATAGACAGATCTGGAAGGCAGAGTAAGGAGTCCATGCCCGAGAAAATAGGACATGGGCACTCAGAAGAGAGGACATGGGTTCACTGTGAGCTCCCTCTGAGTACTGATGCAGTTCTGGTGGTGGCCTAAAGACAGATGATCTAGGATGCCACTTCACTGTCTTGTCAGGGTGCCCATGAGGGGGCCAGGAGCAGATGTGCCTTGTTACTTCCTTCCTGCGACACAATGTGCAACACCCACAACTTGAAGAAAGGATTATTTTGGCTCATATTTTATTCTGTAGTAGCTGGCTCCAAGTATGAACAGCTACTGGATGGCTGGCCACTGCCTCTCCCAGTCAGACCCTGCCTCTCCCCATTAGACCCCGCCTCTCCCTGTCAGACCCCACCTCCTAACAGTAAATCTAGCAGAACTTCCCATAATCTAGTCACTTCCCCAGACTCCTGAGGCCCTTGGGGGATATCTAGAGATAAATCTTAATAGGAGCAAACCATTTGCATGTGTTTAAAGTTAAAGGATCTGTCACCCCATTCAAATGCTACTTTCTTCAGAGTAGAAGCCTGGGAAACTTGTGAATTAATGGAATGGGCTGTAAAGCCACAGGTTTGATGCAGGTGAAAAGCATCAGCCCAATTTTCAGGTTTGTGTTTGTATCTTCTGAAGGCATTGTAACTATGGGTAACTTCTATTGGGCTTTGAAACTGTAATTTTCTGAGAAGTATAGTTTTTTAATTGTTACTTGGCCTCTTTCTACCTGTGTTTGTATCTTTTCTTCTACCTCGTTTATATTACCTTAAAACAAAACAAAACAAAATCTGTTTTCTTGAACTAGAAATCTGCCCCTCCCCGGACATCCACACCCTGACTCCTGAAACTTGTGGTTGTACTTGGTACAATTATTCAAATATGTTTTATCAGATCATGATGGTACAAACCTGTAATTCCTGCAGCCTGGAAAGCTGACACAGGAAGATCACAAAGTTTAGCCTAGCCTGGGCAATTTAGCAATTTAGCATGACCCTATGTCAAAATAAAACATACAAAGGCCAGGAATGTAGTTTGTAGCCAGAATGAAAAAGGCCCTGAGTTCAATCCCCAGGACCATCCCCACCCCTAAAAAAGTCTTTACAGATAGGATTTAATTAAGAATTATGAGATGGGAGATACTGATTATCTTTATTGCCATAGGTCCTCAATATAATATCATGTTTTCTTCTAAAAGGGAAACAGATTTTAGAGGCAGGGTACAGACCTGAGATCTAAGAGGTAGTAACAAGCCAAGAAATGCTGGCCGTGACTGGCACCTAGAAGAAGGAAGAAACAGACTCAGCTCTGCAGCTTCCAGAGGGAGTGTGGCCTGCTGGCACCTTAATTTGGGCCCATGTTAGACATCGGGCCCACAAAATATGAAAGAATACATTGCTCTTATTTGAAGCCACAATGTTTAAGAATTTGTTATATTAATAGCAGACTTTATGCATTTATTCACCCAAACAACATGTATTGTGAGCCATAGTATGCTGGGTATTTATATTGATGGAAAAGCACTAAATAAAATACATTAGTGAAAAATAGTTTCAGGGAAATTATTTTAAAATGCTGGCCTCTCATGCTTCTGCTTTTCTGGATGTATGCATCAGAATATTTTTGAACGGGATGTATATTAAATTTTCCTCAAGATTTTAAAGGACCTTTCCTCATTTGTTCTCCAATTCCTTCATGCAGAATATTTGCCCACAGGGCTGATATACTGTTCAGTGAGTATCATATTATAGTTCTCAATGAATAAGGTGACTTCTACTAGTTCTATTTGAATCATTCATTACATTGATATCTAAGGAATTTTTACTTTCACTTCTGATTTTGAAGCTTTAATTCTAAGTAGTTTGTTTCTTCTGGTCAATGATGCAAGAATTCCAATAGAAATGACTGGCCCCAGTTGATCTTTGGTTGTGCATACACTGTTGCTAGAATGTTGCTGGTTACTATTGGCAAAAAAGAAAAAGAAAGGAGATGGCTTGGGTAGACAATAAAGACAGCTACCTCATGGGTGTATGTGTATTTCTGTGGAATTATTTTTATTCTTCTGGGAAGATACTCAGAAGGGCAATAGGTGGATCAAATGGGGCCTCTAATCCTAGCCTTTTGAGGAACCACCAGACTGATTTCCTGCTTTTTTAATTGGTTCAACAGTAGTAGTTACATCAATCTACACTCCCACCAAAAGTGGAGAAAAGTTCCTTTTTCCCCACAGCCCAGCTAACATTTGTCATTGGTTAATTTCTTGTGAAATGGAATCACAGTATTGTTTTAATTTGTATTTATCAAATGATTAATGATGTCTCACATTTTTTGATATATTCATATGCCATTTGTAGTTCTTCATCTGAGAAGTATATATTTATCTCATATGACAATTTTTGGATTGGGTCTTTGAGAAAATGTTTTTAATTTTTTATTTTGGCAAAATCGGGGATTGAACTCAGGCCCTTGAGCTTTCCAGGAAAGCACTTATTCCACTGAGCCATATCCCTGACCCCTCAATTATTTGTGTGTTCTAGATAAAAGTCCTTTGTCAGAGAATCAATTGGCTAACAATTTTGTGCACTGTGTGGGTTATCTTTTCACAGTGTCACTGATTTCTTATTTTATGGTGGAACCGGGGATTGAACTCAAGCCCTTGCACTTGTCAGGCAAGTGCTTATTCTGCTGAGCCATCTCCCTGGCCCCAAGTGTTAGCGATTTCTTTTGAAATACAAAAGATTTTTAATAAGATGAGATATCAGTTGTTGATTCTTTGAAGTATTATGTTTTGCTCATAAACTCTTTGCTTACACCAGTCTCAATTGCCATCTCAACATGCCCTGGGGGCGAGTCCAGCACACCAGGCCCGAGGACCAAACCCCCAGCCCTGTGTCTGCTTGCAGGCACTTTAATCTGCTGAACTATTTAGCTGGCCCTGTTGGTAACTTTTTAATTACATTTTCAGTTTCATTGAATGATTTTAGATTATTCAGAATTTTTACATCTTCTTGGTTCAGCTTTCATAATTCGTATATATCTCAGAATCTGTCCACTTCAGTGTTTTTCATTTTATGAGAGTAGAGATATTTCAAGAAGGGTATTGATGATCTGAATTCCCACAGGAACTGTAGCGATTTTGCCTATTTTATTCCTCCATGCATGAGTTTGAGCCTTTTCATTTTTGGATAAAGTTGGCTAATGATTTATCAATTGATGATGATTTATCAGTTTATTCTTTCAATGAACCAACTTTTTGATTCATTAATTCTTCATGTTATTTTCTTAGTCTCAATTATGTAGATATTGTTTAATTTCTTCTTTAATATTTTTATCATAAATTGGTGAAACAATTTATTTTACATTCCAAGACCAAGTATCTAGTTTTTCTGTCTTCCAGATAAATAATCATACACTGTTTACATGATGACAGGATGAAAACTGTGTGTGTTGGATTTAAGTGGGCAGTTACTCTATTTTTAATGGCATAGTCTGACTAGTAACTTGCATAATCTGACTAAACTCCACTTTCCCACACTTTGAATTTTGAATTTTTTTTTAATTTTTATTTTATTGAAGTACAAATATCAATGAGACAGTTTTAAGATACCTTGGCAAGATAGATTTGATAAATTAACACATTGCAAACTGTTTCCATAACGTTTTGGTATCACAGAAGGTGCATACATGATATTATACTTACAGACATTATTATACCATATGACTCTTATCAGTAAATTAAGAAAGTATAGCTGCTTGCGTATCTTATTTTTTATACCTGAATTACATCAAAGATTCAATAATTAATACTTCCTACCTTATTTTCCTAGTGGTTGTCCATAGTACGAGAAGCCGACATAATATCCTGTCCAACCACCATTAGTGCGAATCTTGCCTTTCATAGAATTATGTAGAATCACGGCGTTATCTATCCCAACTGTACTGTCCATACACACACATTATGTGTGTATGGTACATTACACTATACGATATTTACACATATGTGTCTGCTTTATTTCACTTATGAGTATATGTTCAAGTGGCATCCACTTCCTTTCTATTACTATTTTTTTTTCTTCTTTTTTTCATTTATCTTTTTTTGGCAGAACTGGGGATTGAACTCAGGCCCTTGCACTTGCCAGGGAAGTGCTTATTCCACTGAGCCATCTCTCCGGCCCTGATTCTTCCTTTCTAAACCCCTTCCTTTGTCTACACCTGTCAAAGATGGCCATTCCATTGTCATTCAACTAATTTAGGTGCCTCAACTTGAGGACACAATCCAACACAGTCCAGCATTCCACAACAATAGTGAGTTATCTGAAGAAGTTGTCGACCATAGCCATTTATAGCTCAACTTATTATTATGGCCCCATGTTATATACCTCATTTTTATACTTTTCTGCTGGATGGTTAAGACCGAGATAGAGCAAGACCTATATACCAACACATGTACTTTTTGTTTCTTATAAGGTCAGTGAAGTCCCCTCAGGGTTTATCTTGTAGTCCTGTATCTTATTCTGTAGATCCTTTGTCTGTGTCATCCATGTGGATGAGTCACGGCCAATGCTTGACCAGTTTACTCTCTGTGAGAGCCTGAGAGAAAGTTTTCTCTCCATGTGACTCTCCCCAAGCACACTATAGAACTTTGATCTCTTTCCTCTGTGGCTCCATAATCTCCTTGTTCAGAAAATTTGGAGCTCAACTGAGTTTCATGATGTTGCAGTACAGGTTCTCCTATGTCCCGAGTCTTTGCTGACCTTGAAAGGCTAGGGCCAAAATGTTGGCTGCCCTTGTGGCTCTTCTGTTACTCCAATTTTGATCTGTGAACTTAGGTTGTTAACCATCCAGAACAAAAGCTGATTAGTATCCTGCAGCATATGCCATTCACTTTGCCTTATCTGACTGAAGTGTTTTTAGTTGTTGTTGTACATTTCCATTTGTACTTCTGCTTTTCGCTTCTTATACGAGGGAGACTATATGATATTTACACATGTGTGTCTAGTTTATTTCACTTATGAGTGTATGTTCAAGTGGCATCCACTTCAATATAAATGCTTCAAGCTTATCATTCTTAATAGCTGAGTAATACTCCATTGAATAGAAATACCTCATCTTTTTCAACCATTCCTGATGTGGTGGACATCTTGGTTGTTTCCAAGATTTTGCTATCACAAAGTGTGCTTCTATAAACATAGGTACACATATATCACTATGATATAATGTTTTCAGTTCCTCTGGGAAAATTCCCAGTAGAGGGATAGTCAGCTTGAATGGGATTTCTAGTCCTCTTCTTTTGAGGAGTCTCCACACTCACCTCCACAATGGTTGTACCAGTCTCTTCTTTAATTTTATCTGTGACTCACTGGTTGCTCAAGGGGTTGCTATTTAATTTCCATGTGTTTATGAAGTTTTTGTAGTTTCTTTTGCCATTAATTTCCAATTTCATTGCACTATATTCAGATATTATGCATGAGATAATTTCAATTCCTTTTCATTTACTTAAACATGTTCTAGGGGATAGTATATGTTTGTTTTAGAAAATATCCCATGTGCAGCAAGAAGCATGTGTATTCTGATGTTGTGGGGTGGAACACTGTAGACATCCGCTAAGTCCACTTGTTCCCAAGTTTGGTGCAACCCTGATATTTCTTTGCTGACTTTTTGTCTGTGTGATTTATTTATTTATGATAGTGGGGTGTTGACTTCCCTCATTATAATTGTCTTATTACTAATTTGATTTTTCATGTGTACTATTTCTCATATATATTTGGGTTCTCCCATATTTGGTGCATACATATATATGATTGATTTTTTTGTGGGTATCAAGAATTGAACACACCACCTTGTGCTTGCCAGACGGGCTATGCCATGGACCTATATCCACAGCCACCATATGTACTACTGTTATCTCTTCCTCATGAAGATTTCCTCCTAGTAAGTGTGCAGTGTCCTTCTTTATCTCTTCTGGTCATTCTTGGTTTGCAGTTGACACTGTAAGAAGTAGAATCTAATCCTGCTTTTTTCTGTGTTTCTGTTGCATAGGGTATTGTTTTCCATCATTTGACTTTCATTCTATGAATTTCTTTTTGAGTTAAATTTGTTTCCTGTACACAGCATATAGTGGGATCTTCTTTCTTGAACCATTCTGCCAGTCTACTACTTTTGATTGGTGCATCGACATGATTCACATTGATGGCTGTGACTGACATATATTGGCTCTGACCTTTGTTATTTTATTTTCCTGCTCTTGTTTTCCCCTTTGTTTAATTGTTTGATCTGCTTCGTGTTTTTTTTTCTATTATTGTTCTTGGAATTGTGGTCAATTTTATCTCTGTCTAGAATATCTTTCAGTACTCTTTGTAGTGTTGGTTTGGTAGCTATTAATTTTTTGGCCAATTCAGTTGTTCTTTGTCATGTAAGTATCTTATTTCTTCATTAATTTGGAGAGATAATTTTGCAAAACGCATCAATCTAGGTTGGAAGTTGTTTTCTTTGAGGACATTGTGTACTTCACTGCAAGATCTTGACTTGAGGGTTTTTGCTGAGAAGTCTTCTGTGACTCTAAGGGGATTTCCTTTATATGTGATTTTTTTTCTCTAACAGCTTTTAATGTTCTATTTTTGTGCTCTATTTCTGGGATCATGATTTTTATATGTCTGGGTATAGATTTATTTTGGCTAGTATTAATTGGGGTTCAATATGCCCCCACTTATCTATATGTCAGATTCCTTTCCCGTTTGGAGAATTTTCTGCTGTTACTTCTGCAAATAGTCCTTTGATGTCATTTGTATTGACTCCTGCTTTTGCATCAACACCAAACAGTCTTACATTTTTTTCTTTGCATCATCTTACAGCTATTGAACTGCTATTTCTTGATCCCTTGTTCTTTTTAAGAGGTCTTTCCTTTCATGATTGAAATCCACAATCCTGTCTTCAAAGTCCAAAAGTCTGTCTTTAGTTTCATTCAAACAGTTCTGCCAGCTTTCAGTGGAATTTTTGATTCCCTGGATATCTGTTTGAATCCATTTCCTGCATTATATTTCTTTCCTGTACTGATCAATTATGATATTTTTCATTTTCCTGGGGTGCTCTACATTTTTAATCTCTACTATACCTATCTATCTCTACTCCTGATTTGCTGAGCATTTCCTTTGTGATTGTAGGGAGCTGGGGAGATAGCTCAATAGAATGAGCACCTGCCTGGCAAGGGTCCTGAGTTCAATCTCTGATACCACAAAAAGAGAGACATAAGAAAGAGAAGAAAGAAAGAAAGAAAGAAAGAAAGAAAGAAAGAAAGAAAGAAAGAAAGAAAGAAAGAAAGAAAGAAAGAAAGAAAGAAAACAGGATCCTTTGTGATTATTGTCTTTTCCTCCAATTGTATTTTTAGTTGAATTTCTATGTGTAACTTTGGACAAGAATCTTCCTCTATCCTCCCACACCAGGTTCTTAATCACCTTGGGCTGAAAGTCACAGGCAGCTCTTCCCCTCCAGCCCACTTGCCACAATCAGCCATATGATTGCTCTTCATCACAAGGGGTCCGGGACACCCAGGCATCAGGCACTCTCTCCAACATGTGCCCTTGGGAGTCCACTTGCCAATGCTGTGCTCTTCCCCACATCCTGGAACTTGTTCTGCTAGCGTACTTCGGGGACAGGAATGACAAGAGAAAATGCTGTTGCTGCTCATATTCACAGACAAGCCTAAGGCCACAACCAAGGCAATCTTTTCTCTCGCACATGTACAGAAAAGCTGTTCTTCTGCAAGCCCATGGCGTTTGCTTATCTCCCACCATGGCTGCATCTTCACTTGGCACTTCTGGAGGGGGCTTGTTTCCTAAGCATAAAGAGAGAATGTACAAAGTAATTCACTCTAAACCCCACTCTGCTTCTAGGATTGAATGGTTTAGTGCTGCAACCTCCAACTTCATTTTCCAGAGGATCATTTTATTTGCATGTCAGAATGCCAAAGAAGCAAATGTGAGCAGAAGTAATTACATTCAGGTGGAGGAAAGAGGAAGGAAGCCTAATGGAGCAGGACCAGCCTTCCTGGCACCTACTTGGTGCCAGATGTCCTTTGTTTGCTGTCTTTTTGGCTCATCAGCAATGCTGTGAGTTGGTTATTATGAGCCCAGCTGCCGCTTACCACTCCAGGCTGCCTCAGATCTAATAGGAGGAACCAGCCAGCTCCAGCCCTCTCCATGAGTAATTTATGTTTCTGCTATATTGTGGCCTGTGCAGACCTTTGCAGATGGTCCAGCCAACAAGCCACATTATAATTACGTTTCTAAAGCAAAACTTACTACACTATTCAATGTGTAAGACATATTTAAGTAGGAAGACTTTTGGTGCAATGGAAGATCTCTCCCCAATATGTGCTCAGCTGGGTTGGATTGTCTCTTTTAATATGTAACATTTTTTCATTTTCATATTTATTAGTATATGTTTATATTATATCATTATTACTTTCACTGTCTCCTTCAATGTCCTGGGAAGGCCTCTTATCTGTTTATATATTGTTCAAAAGTTAGTCTTGTAGTCTAGGCAGCATGCATACTCCTGATTGCTATGCTACTTTTCCAATAAGTCATTGAGATGAGCTATTTCTTTCAGATTATTTTAGTAAAGTTTATTTAATTTCTTTTCCTTTTTGTTTTTGGATAGGATCTTGATATATAGTCCAGGATGGTTTCAAACTCAAAAATCCTCTTGCATCAGCCTCCCAAGTGCAGGGAGCACAGGTATGGTGACTGCAGGTATGAATCCAAGTTCTGAACCATTATTGCGACTTCAGCCTAGCGCTTACAGATTTTGTTCTGCATTCTCAGAAGGCTGGCACTGCTAGTACCACTAATAGCTCACAGGCTAGCTTACATAATGAGTACGACATTCCATGTAGAATTCCTTATTTGTTTTGTTGCTTTTCTTTAGCAGCTGAAACTTAACTCTGCTGAGACTCACTACTGTAATCTAACAGCAGTGCCACACAGATAAGATGCAGGGAACTTGCCATTTCATTTATTTGATTTATAGGTAGACAATTGAATGTGATAATCAAGGACAAAATTGTATCTGTGGTCCACCACACCTTATTGCTTATCCATACTGATCGTCAATCTTCTCTCCTCCCAGACTCACATCTAGACAACTCTGTGCTTTCCTCACTGAAAATGTGAGTGCAATCCTTGAGGCCACAGTCTTAAGTGAAATAAGTTGGACACACATGTTTGAGTATCACATTGTTGCCCTTGTGTGAGAAGTCAGTAGGGTAAATAAGGACCACAATGTATAATAGACACTGGGAAATAGAAAATGTTTATAGGGGAAGGGGAACAAATGGGAGGAAGGGAGGAAAGGAAAAGAAAGGGAAGGGAAGGGAAGAGAAAGGCAGGGCAGGGGAGAGAAGTAGAGGCGAGCAGAAAGAAAATGGAAACAAAACTTTTGTAAATAAGGAGGGGAAGATGAGTTAGGACAAAGTTGTATCACATACAGGTACAAATTCTCCAAGAAGAATGTGATCATTATACACACCTAAAGTCTACCAATCAAATTAATTTTAAAATGTGAGTGTATTTTGCTGAACAGATGTGCAGGGAATGATGATGTTTCTTTCTCAAGCTGGCCCATGAAGGCTACTGTGTGATCCTGGCCACCAGCTAGACATCCATCCCAGGGAAGCCTCCAAGGACACATACTGAAGAAAGAAGACTCACTGGGGAGGGGTGTGGTTTGCGAGTGAGCACCGTGCCCTTCCCAGCTCATTTCACTGAGGGATCCATGTGTGAGTTTTATGGTTTGCACCTCAAGTCACCCTTCAAAAGCTCCTAATGTGAAGGCTGGGTCCCAACGCAGCAGTTTTCAGAGATGAGGACTTGGGACATGACTGGATCCTGAGGACTCTGAAGCTCATGTTTGGACTCAGCTTCTGATGCATTTGTAGCTTCCTGTGTTTCAGAGGAAGGTTCCATTGTCCAAGCCAGCGCTCTCTTTGTTTCTTGGCTACCGGGAGGTGAGCAGCTGTCCTCTGGCAGGCACTTCTGTCAGGTGCAGGCCTCACCACCGGCCTAAGAACAACAAGGCTGGGTGACCATGCAGGGAGCCCTCTACAACTGTGAGCCAAAATAGTCCTTCCTTCATGTTGAACTTGCTCACACATTTCATCATAGCAATGGCACACTAAGATGGACAATAAACCAAGCTCTGTTGTATCAAATTACTGAAAGTGAAAGAGACTACCTAGTGATATTACTTTAACTAATACCCTTTACCACACTGAAGAATTGTGTTTGATCACTAAAGTTTCACTTTGGGACAGTCATCACTGGAGGTGACTTTGCTGTCTTCCCAGGACATGTGTGGGGGTGGCAATGTCTGGAGACTCTGTGGTGTCACACAGAGGCACAGGGGGAATTCCTCAGCACTTACAGGAAGAGGACCCTGCCGGGCTCCCATGCAGTGTTCAGGGCAGCACCTAGTCCAGACGCCAACAGGCGACGCTAAGGCACAGCCTGAAGCAGTTTCCTGCTGACCACTTTAGGATCCTGGCCAGGCAGTCTAAGATCTTTGTTCCCTCCCTAGCATTTGTCAAAGTGCTATGACCTCTAGATTTTTCCCCACATGCACCACCATCCTTAGTCTTCCCTTCACCTACTTTGCAGACCATGCATTTTTGCTGGGCCTCCAGAAATTCTCCCCCCACTGTAGAGCAGGCAATGAAGGAAGGCTTGCTGAGTGAAGATGAGGCTAGTGCAGGAGGAGGGGCGATGGAGGAAGAGTCCTGGCCGTCATCCCATGCCTGCTCTGTTCTTCCCTCACTTTTGCCTTCTCTCCCTCTAAATGCTTTTCCCCCTAAGTCCCATGTTCACCTCCTCCGCTATGTGCTTGGCTCACTCAGTGGTGGGTCAGATTCCCAGGGTCATGCCAGGTCAGTCTCCTGACAACACAAGATCAAAGCCAACTGTGTCCTCTGACCACCACTGTCTCCAGTATCTTCCCACACCTCCTCCTCCTCTCCCCATTGCTGTTCAACCATTCTTCCCTGCTAGCAGCCCAGACCCTGCCTGTGCTCAGAGTATTGCAGACACTGGCAGAGTTTCACCTGTATTTTTCCTGTTGTAGCACCTTTCATGGTTACCTTAGGAGCTTTAATCCACACTTTCCTTGTTTAGATTCTCACAGTCCAGAGCAGTATCAATAGAAAAATAGGATGAGCTATACACATGCATAACGTTGCATTTTCTACCAACTACACCAAATGTTAAAAGGTAGCTCAGTACACTGGTACCCACTTGTAATCCCAGACCTCAGGAGGCTAAGGCAGGAGAATTGGGAGTTCAAGGCCAGCCTGAATGATGCAGTGACAGCTTCTCAAAAAATAAATAAAAGGAAATGAAAAACAAACAGGTAAAATTAATTTTAACAAAAATTAATTTAGCACAGTATGTCTACAATGTTTTGTATACAACAAACATACTTAAAATGAAACGATGAACTTAACACTTCTTGTACTATCAAAACCTACCACATTTTATGTTGTGTAGCTCAATTATTTTATTTTGACAGGTTTTGCTCTATAGTCCAGGCTGCCCTTGAACTAGCAACGATCCTCCTGCCTCAGCCTCTTGAGTGCGGGGATGAGACATGTGCGCTCCCAGTTTGGTCAGGACTGACATGTGGTGAGTGGCTGCTACAGCAGACGGCCCATCTCTAGACTGCTGCATCTCACGTCTGCTATGCCCGGATTTTTGGCAGAGGAACTGGTGCACATGGCCGCTCCCTCTGAGCAACCAGCCTCACCTCCCTGTTCACAGCTTCTCTCTGTCCAGCAATATGCCAGAACCCGTTTGTACACTGTGACATGCTCATGCACCATTTTATATTGTTTCTTGGTGTACTTTGTATTTTTCCCTCTGGTACAGGATTTTGAGATCACAGTCGAGTACTGTGATGTTTGATCCCTGCATTATACCCATACTGCATTGAGTGGAACCCAAGGAGCACACTGTATCATACAGACGGAATGAGCAAATACACTGACAGCCAGCCAAACCTAACTTTAAAGACTCACGTCCTATTTTTATTATCAATTTAAAATTTTAACTACATGACACATAAAATTTTAGCTGTGCCATGTGTGGTGTATATAACAGCATTTAGCCAGCCTTTCTGTACTATATATTAATCATTTTTACTATGTAGTATATTTAACTGTTTTAATTCCTAAACAAATAGAAACTTGTTATGTAAAAAGAAGACAGCTAATGTAAAATATATGTACATAAAGTGATAAAACAACAGGAGAACTGGGCTGATGGCACACGCCCATAAGCCTAGCACTCAGAGGCCAGGAGGATCACTGCAAGTTTGGGGCTGGCCTAGGCTACACAGCAATGCACTGTTTCCAAGAAAACAAGCAAATAATCCAAAATTGTATGTACTATCCGAAATCTCTATTGTAAAAATATACACACAAAAAGAAAGACATGAAATAAAATGTTACAGACTTTTTTGGTTATTTACATAGCTATAGAAAAAATAATTTACAGTTTATGCTTTTTTAAATTTATTTTTATTTTTATTTTTATATTTTGGCAGAACCAGGGATCAAATTCATGGCCTTGCACTTGCCAGGCAAGTGCTTATTCTACTGAGCCATCTCCCCTGGCCCCTGTTATGTTTTATTTTGTTTTGGTTTAAAGTATTTTTCTAAAGATACATTTCTTAATTTCACAGAAAAGAAACACACTATGTATTACTATATATAATGTTCTTTTGAAAAACTCTAAATCTTTACTGGCATTTGTTACTTTCGTATAATTTAGTAAGAGCCCCATAAATCTTGATCCATTAGATTAAGCTAGGAAGAGATATTTACGTTCTTTCCAAACAAAATACAAGCCCATCTCCCCTCACAATCATGTCCTCCTCTGAGATAAGTTTAGTCCTTCACATGCGCTGCCTTCTGATGTAGTTTTTGTTGGTGACGTCCTGTTGACGCAGAGATTTCCTTCTGGTCGTGCCCCTATCTCATCTGGTCCATCCTGTGCCCCCCACTCATTCTGGCCCCTATGGCGCTCAGTGTGCCTCCCTTGTGGGCACTACTTCACTGCACAGGTTCTGGGACAGTCAGATTGGGAGCATGGAGCTTGCATTAACACCTGACATTCGGATCCTCAAGCACATAATTCAACCCTTTCATGTCTTTTAATCTGATTTCTATTACAGTAAAGCTTTGTAACACAATATGCACAGCAACCATTGCAGTCTACTAAAAATATTAATTATTTCTGGGGGTGTGGTCCACCCAGTGTGTCCTCACATGGCAAAAGTTAGGATGTGGGCTTGATTCCCAGCCCAGAAAATCAATGGGACACTTTCACTTCCTTTTTAGCAGTCCGGAGCGCTTTGCATTTCTTTTCTTTCTTTTTTTTTTTTTTTTTTTTTTTGAGACAGGGTCTTGCTAGGTAGCCCAGCCTGGCATTGGAATCATGATGATCCTCTTGCCTCAGCCTCCAGAGTGCTGGAATTACAGGTATGTGCCACCCTGCCCAGCTCTCATTTTCTTTCTTGCTGAACTGGCTCATAGTCTGCAGAGCCACTCTTTGCCTGAGGTCACTAACATATATGTCATCCTTCTCTTACCTAGAATGCAGACTCCAGCGAGCAGGGACATCTTGTGTACACCTCGCCTCAGACTGTACAGGTAGACAGTAGGCATGTAATACTGTTGTTTTGTTTGGGAGTTTAAATAAAAATGAACTTTGAGAGATGTATAGCACCAGTGTCGTGTTTACCTGTGCAAAGGGGCTACAGAATTTCAGGAAATAAGAATCACACTGTCCTCCTTGGAGTAGACAGAGACCACCCTCATCGCCTTTCTCAGATGCAGGTGGCTTTGCCTCACCCCTACTCTCCAACATCCACTGAATTCCTAGGAGCTGCTGTGATGAAAGTTGGCCTAGTCTGTGTCAGAAGATGTGGCCCATGCCCAACCCAAGCCAAGTTACTTCAGCTCATTAATTGCCCAGGTAACAGTTTCAGTTATAGTACTTGTTACTTTTGTTTCTTAAAAATGGCTGGTCACTGTGATGCACAGTGTAAGAACCAAACCTCACTGACAAACCACTCTACCTCAACTTTCTGCTTGCTTACCACATGAAAACTGTAGGCCAGGGCTGGCAAGAGAGCTCAGAAGACTAAGCACCTGCTTAGGCAACTTCAGGCACTGGGATTTTGATCCCCAGGACTGCATGCTGCTCTGGCGGGCCACTGCATGTGGTGGTACACACCTGCAATCCCAGTGCTGAGAAGGCTGAAAACAGGAGGATCACTTTGAGTCCAAGATGCACAGTGAGACCCTCTACCAAACACATTTTAAAATAAAATAATAAATAAATAAACAAACAACTCTAGACCACCATAGATCAGCACCTGACATTTTTGGAATGATCCCACCATTGATATAAAATAAATCTACCTCCAAATCCCAGGTGTGGTTTCAATGTTTCTGCCTGCTGTTGCAAATCCATGCATCTTGCTTGATTGAACCTTTGTTCTACAGGGGTGAAACTGCTGTGTCATCATCAGAAAGCTCCTCTCACACTCTGCCTATGCTGGCCCTGACCATGGCTCCCCATCCAGCTTGCAAAGCTGGTTACTGTGGCAGGGGACATTGGCTGCCTTAGAACCTGAGTCAAAATGAGAATTCCCAGTCTAGCTCCAGTTGCAATGAAACTGCACTGATCTAAAACTAAATCCAAGTGGATCTTTCATAAAAACTTGAAATTCCCAGCTGTAGTTCAATTTCGATATGCTCTGGTTAATAGATAAGACAACAAAGCCCAGGGTGAGGCTAAGAAATCTTCCAAAGGTCACTGATACAGGCAGAGGAGAGTTTCCTGTAGACAACGCAGTGGCTCTTTCCACTGGATCTGAGAAACTGAAGGCTTACCATTTATGGACTTAGTCCTAGAGCAATATTAATACTTCATTCTCTGTCACAATGCCTTGTCTGTGAAGACAACCAGTAATAAGCAGCAAATCAATATTTTCAACAGTTTTTTTTTTAAGTTGATATCTAGAGCTGGCATGGAACCCAGGGCCACAAAGCACCTGGGCAGTGCTCTATCACTGAGCTATAACTGAAACCCCTGAAAATATTTAGTTTCTTTTTTTTTTAATTCCAGGGATTGAACTCAGGACCTTGCCCTTGCCAGGCAGTGCTATGCAGCTGAGCTGTTTCCCCAGTCCTCCTGAAGTGTTCTAAGTGTGTGCCTCCAACTTCAATTGGGATGATGGCTATGCTATTTCGGTGCTTGTCCTGGACCTTGGTATTTGAGGGCGTAAGACACAAGCGTAGGTGCCACTAAAATGACGGAGCGCCAATGTCTATGTTCTTATCTCACAAGCTGCATAGTCAGCATTGGGGTCTCACTCAGTCATTATGTTGCCCAGACTGCGCTTGAACTTGCCGTCCTCCTACCTCAGCCTCCACACTACTAGGATAACAATTATGTGTCGCTACACCTGGCTGGCTGGTTTGTTTTATTCTGTTTTAGTGTTCAGAAAAAATTTCAGCAGTCTGTGCTGTGGAACTAGCATTCTGCCCTGGGCCCCAGCAGACCAGGCAGCTGATGACAATGGGCCATGTCACCACACAGAAACAGCCCAGAAATCAGGAGTGCAGAGCTAACAGCTGAATTTTCTCAGCAGGCCAGGTTCTAGGCCTCCCTCTGCCTCTGTTCCAACCTAAAGGAGGAACCTGATGCTGACCAGTCCATCAGAGCCTCTTGTTCTGCTACCCTGAGCCCATCCGTGCCGGCCCACCCTGTCTGCTTCCAGCTTCTCACTTCTGTGATCTCCAGCCCCTTCTGTCTGTGAAACCAACCTCCTCTGCTGGGCTCCTGGGAACACTAATTCTGTTTTATGGGATGGTGTGTTGCTTGATTGCCCAACCTCAAAAGAAAACAAACTAAGATCCCTACATTAAATTACTATTTTTTTATCTTTTGACAAGAGTGAATTAAGGTAGAATTCTTGGATTTAACTCATGTGTAGAAACACTCAAAAATAACCAAACAAGAAAAGCAGCAGGAAAGTAGATTTGGTGGACTAACTCCCGATCAGCTTGGAACATCCAGCTGAACTGAACCAGTGTGTTGCTGGGTACGGAAAGCCCACCCCAAGACTGTAGCCAACAGAAGACAAGCAGAACTGGAGGGGAATATGGTGCTCTGTTGCTTCTCCTGGAGGAGCTCATGCTGATTTTCCTGATATGAACTCAGCTATGCTCATCATTGTAGGAGCTTGGGACCTCACTATCACAGAGGATGGCTGCAGTTCTTCTTGGGGGAGCTCTGACCCTTACATTTATCATCACTTCCTGGCTCCCATGCAGGTCCCTCAGCCTGCTGGCACAGGTCTCCTCCGTCCTGCTGGGGCAGACTTTCTAGCTTCCACCACTGACCTTTGGATCTTCCCAATGGAGATCACTTAAGATGTTTCCAACTGAGCGCTCTGTAACAGAAACCCACACAAACGGGAAACATCTTCTGTGGAAAATAAAGGTGTAGTAAAAGTAAATGCTATTCATACAAGACTCCCCTTGATGTGGAATTAAAATGACACAATTGAAGATCTCAAGGATGAAAATTACCTCTATTATGATCCAGGAAAAATTCATTCAGATGCACAGACATGATTACCTTTGAATATCATGATTTAGGGCTGCTACACAAGGATAGCTGGAACTATATGAAGTTCACATAGCTATGAGAAATTATGTAAACATGTTTCCCCTGAAATGTCCACGGAAGGACCGACACTAAGAGGAGGCAAGGTGGTAGGAGGCAATCTCTTTACTTCATTGGTAGTTTCCTTTGACATGCAAAAACTTCTCAATAAGAGGAGATCCCGGTTGTTAATCCTTTCAAGTAATTTCCTTGCAGTTGGATTTTTGTTCATGAACTGTTTGCCAAACCCTATGTCTTCAAGAGTTCCTCCTACTTTCTCTTCCAGAAGATTGGGTGTTTCTGTTTTAATGTTCAGATTTTTAATCTATTTTGACTTTAGCTTAGTGCATGGTGATAGACCTGTATCAAGTTTTAGTTTTCAGCATGTGGAGAGCCAGTTTTTCCAGCACCATTTGTTAAAGAGGCTATGTTTCTTCCAGTAAGCATGTTTGGCCCTTTGTGGAAGATCAGGTGGCTGAGTGTGTTTGTAGAGGCTTCTGCATCTTCTGATCTGTTCCATTGTCCTCAGGTCAATTTTGTTGCCAATAGAAATGAAGTTGCTCATACATACAAATCTTAAGGAGAACCAGGGCTGCAGTGGTCAATGCCTGCCTGGCAAAAAGCACAAGGTCATGTGTTTGATTTCTGGTACCAGAAAGAGGGGGAGGAAGAAGAGGAGGGAGGAGGAGGGGAAAGAGGAGGGAAGGGTGGGAGCAGGAGAGGAAGAAAAAACAAGAAGAAGGAGGAGGAGGAGGCAGAGGGGAGACACAGGGGGAAGAAAAGGAATAGGGAGGAGGGGAAAGGAGAGAAGAAAAAGAAGGAGGAGGAGGGGGGAGGAGGAGGAGGAGAACAACAGCAGCAACAACAATGGCTTTTTTTAAGTAACTCTCCTTCCCCCGTCTCTTCGTCTCTTCTGCCTCATTCCAAAAGAAATTGTCATTTTTTTAAGTTAAGAAAAAACTGTCACATTCTCTAATTATGATTTACATAGCTATAAATAAATTGCATTGTCAAAAGCAAAATGGTGATTCCTTTTTTCTCTTTTTTCTTCTTTTCTTTTCTTTTTGGCAGAACCGGGGATTGAACTCAGGCCCTCACATTTGCCAGGGAAATATATATTGCACTGAACCATCTCTCATCTCCTTGGCCCAGGCAATCTGTTTAGCTATTTTATTTGTTTGTTTTTGTAGCTGTTGTTTAAAAATCCTTCACAAGTGTACCATTGCACTTCAAGAGTAGATTTCCGTCTGATCATCTTAAGCATCCCTGCATTCTTAGCACATGGGAGCATGAAGCAGGAGGATTGCCATGCTTGCTAGGCTGGCCTGAGCTGCAAAGTGAGGCCCTGTCTCAAAAACAGAAACAAAGAATGCATTTCTGTGTGAATAATCCCCAAAGTAAGATATAACAAAACTACAATAACTTAGCAAATACTAATTTTGTGGGACTTGTAGGTTCTGGTTACTTGTGGGTTGTGTTTTGAAAAGAAATACCTTATCATAGGTAATCTTTTATTTTATTAATTTTATTGAGAAAAAAATTGCAATGAGACAGCTTCAAAACAGGTTGGTAGAGAGTTACAACAATTAATACATTGCAATTGTTGTCTTTGTAGTAGTCATTCATAGCACAAGATACAGACATGATATCCTGTCAAATGCTATTAGTACAAATTTTTCTTCATATTAAATTAAGAGAAAGTAGCTGTATATATCTATCCTAACTATTTTGTATATGCAGATTCAAAATGGTCCTTCATTTATATCACATTTTTTTTAAATTTTTTTGAGACATGGGTATTCCATTGCCATCTGAATATTGTAGGTGCATGAATTCAGCAAAGTATTCCAATATAGTCCAGTAGTCCACAATAGTAGTGGATTATCCACAGGACTGGCAATGTCTGAATCTGATGACTTGAGCCCTCTGCAGCTTAGCATATTAACATGGCTTCACTTTTCATACCTCGTTTCTATACTTTTCTGCTGGATGGTTAAGACCAAGATAAAGCAAGACCTGTATAACAAGAAATGTAACTTTTGTATGTTACAAGGTCAGTCAAGTCCCCTCAGGACTTATCCCAAAACCCTCTACCATACTTTGTAGATCCTTTGTCACTGTCAGTCCAGCAGATGAATCATGGCCACTGATTGACCAATTGGCTCTTTGTGAAAACCTGAGAGAATGTTTTTCTCTCCATATGACTCTCTTTAGGCACACTATACATCATTGATCACATTCCTCTATGGCCCCATAATCTCCTTGATCAGAAAATTTGGGGCCTAACTGAGTTTCATGATGTTACAGTACAGGTTCTCCTATGTCCTGAGTCTTCACTGACCTTGAAAGGCTAGGGCCAAAATGTCGGCTGTCCTTGCAGCCCTTCTTTTCTCTGATTTTTGGTCTGCACATTTAGGTTGTTAACTCTCCAGAAGAGAAGCTTATTATTGCCCTAAAACAGATGCAGGTGGGTTTAACCTCACAGGCTATCACTGTCTGACTATCAAACATCTTAGGCATAAGATGGAGAATGTGTTTTCCATCAAGTATTGATATGTTAAACTTTAAGTCTCTACTGAATATGAAAAAAGAATTTAAAAATATATTTAAAAATATGAATAAACAGTTACATATTTTTACACAGTAATTTAGAAATCTAACCATATTCAGCATTGTAGCAGAGTAGTCCTGTGACATTTTTATTTCTTGTTTCTTTTTTTCATTCAATATTTTTTCAAAACAAAAACACTTACTTGGGATATAGTCTGACCATAATGGCTATGTCATGAAAAGCAGTACGTATTTAGAAGACCAGAATGACAGGCATCCAAGCATGACCCCATTCTTATACATTGCTATCTTCGGTGCAGTCACTCTGTTCACAGGTATCAGCATATATGGTTAGTGAGGGTGAGAATCCCACCAAGTAACTGCTAGTTTCAACAACCTGCTGAGTGTTCTCAGGATCATTGCCTTGCCCATTTTGTAACTATAAATGCATGGCTTTGCCCCTATCATGTTTCCTAGCTTTTATCCTTGCCCTCTTTTTATTGTCTAATCCTCAAGATCTTGCTTTCCTTTTAGTTGCATTATACCTTTCTATTTGTATTTCTTCTTTTGAGTTCTTATACTAGGGAGACTATATGACATTTACATATGTGTGTCAGGTTTATTTCACTTATGAGTATATCTTCAAGTGACATCCACTTATATATGAAGGCTTCGAGCTTATCATTCTTTATATACTCCATTGTATAAAAATACCACATCTTTTTTATCCATTCTTCAGGTGATGGGCATCTTGGCTATTTCCAAGTTTAGGGTGTCACAAATTGTGCTGCTATAAACATAGATACACATATATCACTATGCTATCATGTTTTCAGTTCCTCTGGGAAAATGCTCAGAAGAGGCATGGCTGGTTTGAATGGGATTTCCAGTCCTAGTTTTTTAAGGAGTCTCCATACTGATTTCCGTAAAGATTGCTCCAGTCTACATTCTCACCAGCAGTGGAGAAGGGTTCCTTTTTCCCCACATCCTCTCCAGCATTGGTTGTTGGTTGATTTCTTTATGATGGCCATTCTTCCTGGGGTGAGATGGTATCTCAGTGTTGTTTTAATTTGCATTTCACAGATGGCTAGTGATGTGGAGCATTTTTTCATGTATTTATTCGTTTCTTTAATTTTATCCTCTGAGAAATTTGTGTTCATCTCAGATGCCCATTTCTGGATTCGGTCTTTAAATTTTGGGGCATTAATGTTTTTCAGTTCTTTATAAATTCTACAGAGCAGACCTTTTTCTGAATGTTTATTTATCAAAATGTTTTTCCAAATTTGTGCGCTGTCTTTTAACTTAGTTGGTAATTTCTTTTGACATGCAAAAACTTCCCAATTAGAGGAGGTCCCAGTTGTTAATTCTTTTTTTTTCTGAAGCTAATTAATAGGACCGTTTCAATAATTAACACGTTTTACATTGTTATCTTCTTAGTGATCACCCACAGTTCAAGAATCAGTCAAGATATCCTCTCAAAACACTTTTACTACCAATCTTTCTTCTCATAGATTTCAGCAAAAGTAGCTGCATATCCATTCTAACTATTCTGTATATACAAATACAAAATGATCTTTCCTTTGTATCCCCTTTTTTTATTTACTCCTGTCAGAGATGGGTATTCTATTGGCATCCAAATACAGTAGGTGCTTGAATTCAGCAAAATACTCCATCGCAGTCCAGCAGTCCACAATAGTAGTGGGATTTCCACAGAAGTTGTTGAGTAGAGCTTTTTACAGCTCAGCATATTAATATGGATTTACTTATATACCTCATTTTTATACTTTTCTGCTGGATGGTTAAGATCAAGATAAAGCAAGATCTATATAACAAGAAATGTATCTTTTGTATCTGATACTGTCAGTCAAATCCCCCCAGGGTTTATCCTGTAATCCTGTACCACAGTTTACAGATCCTTTGTCAGTGTCAGCCATGTGGATGAGTCATGGCCATTGCTTTACCAATTTGCTTTCTGTGAAAGCCTGAGAGAAACTTTTCTCTCCATGTGACTCTCCTTACTCATACTACACCTCATTGATTGCATTCTTCTTTTTGATCAAAAAATTTGGGATACACCAGTTGTTATTCTTTCAGGTGTTACCTGTGCAATTATATTTTTTTATTTTCATGTACTCTTTGCCTACCCCTATGTCTTCAAGAATTCCTCCTACTTTCTCTTCCAGGAGATTGTTTCTGTTTTAATGTTCAGATCTTTAATTTATTTTGACTTCAGCTTAGTGCATGGTGATAGACCTGTATCAAGTTTTAGTTTTCAGCATGTGGAGAGCCAGTTTTTCCAGCACCATTTGTTAAAGGGGCTATCTTTCTTTCAGTAAGCATGTTTGGCCCCTTTGTCGAAGATAAGGTGGCTGAGTGTGTTTGTAAAGGCCTCTGCATCTTCTACTGTATTCCATTGATCCTCAAGTCTATTTTTTAACAGTACCATGCTGATTTTATCACAGTAACTTTGTAGTATATTTTCAAATTAGAAATTGTAATTCTTCCTGCCTTGTCTTTGTTGCCCAAGATTACCTTTGCTATTCTTGGTCCTTGCTGTTTCCAAATAAATTTTAGATACTCTTTCTCTAGGTCCAGGGGTTATGTTGTGGGTAGCTTGGTAGAGATTGCATTAAACCTATAAAGCAATTTTGGGAGTATGGCCATCTTCACAATGTTGGTTCTTCCTATCCAGGGGCATGGAATATATTTCCATTTTCTGAAATCTTCTACAATCTCTTTTTTTTCAGAGTACTGTAATATTCTTTGAAAAGAGCTTTGATTTCTTTAGTAAGATTGACTCCAAGGTATTTCATTTTCTGCAGTGCTATTGTAAAGGGAATTGTTTCTCTAATTTCCCTCTAAGTGTGCTTATTATCTGTGTAGAACGATGCTACTGACTGGGGTTTTGACTTTGTATCCTGCTATGCTACCATGGGTGTTCTTGAATTATTGTACTTTGGAACGTAAATGAGTTTCACAATCATAAAGCATTGCAAGATGGGAATTTAAATTTTTTTATTTAAAAAGGAAGAATCAGACAGATAGCTCAGTGGTCTAAGCACCTGCCTAGAAAGTGAAAGGACCCAGGTTCAATCTCTGGTACTACATGCCTTGCTGGCCCCAGAACATTGGGCATGCTGTGCCAACCACCAAAACTGGGCATGGTGGTACACTCCTGTTATCCCAGCTCTGGCAAGGCTGATAAAGGAGGATCACTAAAATTCTGAGCTGCATAGTGGGGCCCTTTACCAAATAAGTAAATAAGATTTAAAAAATAAAAATGGAAGGGTTGAATATAGGCAGTACATATCTGTAATCCTAGCAATCTGGGAGGCTGAGGCAAGAGGACTGCAAATTCAGGCCCAGCTTGGGAAAATTTGGAAAATCCCATTTTAAAAGATTTAAATCTAGAGTTGTAGCTCAGTGTAAAGACCCTAGCTTCAATCTGTGCCAATAAATGAACAAATAGATAAATAGAAATTACCAGATAGTTATAGACTCAATTACTAGCACACATACACAAATCATTTTACAAAGATAGGTATTACAGCACTCCAAGTTTAAGTATTCAATTCTGCATATTTTTCTCATCTTTAAAAGGTGCAGAGCCTAGGGCCGGCCAAAGAGCTCAGTGGATTAAAGTGACTGCCAGCAGGCACAGGGGCTGGAAACTCGATCCCTGGGCCTGCCAGGCCGGCCCTGCCCCCGAGGCCCACTGAGATGGCAATTGAGACTGGATGTGGTGGCATAGGCCCGTCATCCCAGCTTTTTGGAGGCTGTAAACAGGTGGATCACTATGAATCTGTTCTAGTAGTGAGACCCTGAACACCCTGCAGGTCCTTCCCTAAAATACAAATTAAAAAATAAAAGGTTCAGAGCCTATTAGTAAGATTAACCACTTACTATATACAAAATAAATCATGAGGCTGGGGAGATGGCTCAGTGGAATAAGAGCTTCCCTGTCAAGTGCAAGAGCCTGAGTTCAATCCCTGGTTCTGTCAAAAAAACAAACAAGCAAACAAAAAAAAAATCATGATAGGGGAGTTTCATTATTCTTTTGGGCCACTTATTAAGGTTTAACTGTAACATGCTAAGTAAATTATTTTGCCTGAAAAATGTATATAGCATGAAAGATAAAAAGAAATCTAACTACATAGCTTATTCACTAATGCAAATATGATCATGAAAACAGAAACAAAAATAGAATATGCTCCCTAATTATGTTTCTTTGATAGTGTTATTACTAACTACTCCCAGAGGCTCTGCTTTAATCTTTAGGCAAAATAACATAGTGAAAATCACACTGGGACAACAAAGTGTAACCATTTGCTCCAGAAATATTATCCCAAATTTCAATATCAAAAACATTTTAACATATCAAAGTAAAAATTTAGCCTAACATTTTTTTCATAGAAGTTACTCCCCAGTGCATGAAAACGTTCATCCGCATGAGAATCACCAGAAAAATAATTTTTCCATGAGTTGCTATTTTGTCTGGGAGCACTAATGTTAGGGCTGTAGGAACTTTGTACCCGTATCTCACCACCTCTATTCTGCCACTGGTATTACTGTGAGGAGCCAGCTGGGATTTAATAGAATTTAGTGAGCTTTCCTGACTTTGCCTCTGTGAGTCCTGCCTGAGGAGCAGTGGTGCAGACTTTGAACACCTGGGGTCTTCAGGGTCTGATCAAAATATATGGAGCACTATTAAACTGAAAATGCACTACTGTAAGAGACATGTTCCCGTGAGTCCCCCTCAGCTCCTCCCCCTTCTCTTCAAACACAGCCCACTGTCTTGACCCTTTCAGAAGCAGCTCCAGAGTCCTCTTTTCTTCACAGGGTGTGATTAAAAAAAAAAAAAGTACAGTGAATGCTGCTGCCCTGCATGACCCAGCAGAAAGGTTGTGTCCTCATCCATTGCATTCCCTGGATCTGGCACCGTGGGACTCTGGATCTTCCCCAAAGTCAAAATGACCAAGAAAAGGCAGTGTTTTGAATCAGTTCAGGATGAGGCAGCCAGGAAAAGTGCAACTGAAGGCACTCAGGAAAGAGGACTCCAGAGCTGCTTCAGAAAGTAGCAAGGGTAATGGGATAAGTGCTCAAATCAAAGGCTAGAATTTTGAAGGAGGTTTATAGCTATGCATGCTTTCCTGTAATAATTTTTTTTTAAGGTCAGATATTCCATGTGTTTTTTTTCTAATCATCCCTCCTACTTACACTGGGACTTAATTTTCCTGTTGAAATGATTCGCCCTCTCAGGAGACAGTGGGATCTGTGGTATGGGTGGGAGGTCAGGACGGGCCAGAGGAAGCCCTGGGCTGCTAAGGCAGTGCTGTCTGTTCATTCAGCTCACCCGTTCTGATTTGTATGTGGCCTAAACTGTGATGGGAGGCTACAGTGCTGGCTCCATCAACATTGCTGCTGGCCGGCTGTGACACAAGGTAGCATTGGTACTGTCCTTGTGGGCCTTAGGGACAGCATCTCCCTGGCCATGACCACAAAGGGCAGAATAGAGCAGTAGACACCAGAGTAGCCAACTGGGCCATGGGCAGGGGCATACCTGCCCTGCTGGGCTCAGAGACTGGAGTGCACGGTGGAGGGCATTCTGCATGGGACACAGCACAGGCTGGGTGACATTCTGCTCCAGCATCTGAGAGGGGCCTGATCCTGGTGCACTTTCCCTGTTTCCTGTTCAGGGTAGAGAGAGGATGATACTGTCTCCCTGCAAAGGAAACTTCTCCATGTTGCCCATTAGGAACAGGCCATAGCCAGCTGTACTTATGAACGAGAATATGAACTTCTAGGGATCAATACCCCTCCTAAGCTCACGTTCCCCTTGAGCTGTTTCAGTTAAAGTTGTGTTTTGTTTTGTTAATATATGCTCTAAGTCAGGCATGGTGGCACATACCTGTGCTCCAAGCATTCTGGGAGGTTGAGGCAGGACAAGCATGGCTTTAACCCTGGTTGGGCAACCTGGGGATTTCTTGAGACCCTGTCTCAAAATAAAAAGGACTGGGGATACAGTCAGTGCAAAGGCCTAGAGTCAGTACCAGTACCAAATATCAAATAATAATAATAATAATTATAGTAAATCTATATTTTAAATAAATTTTCAAAAGTGTAATAAATTGTTCTAGTTAAATTTACTGTAACTTAGGCTTCCAAAGGGTTCACCTTGTAAATCTAAAATAAAAGTGTTGTTTTACACAATCTCTTTCTCTTGCTGAATATGTCTCTTCTTCTCACTGGTACAGAGAGGAAAGTGTGATCACACACGTGACAGAGACTAACACTTCCAGAGTAATGGGGAGGAGAACTAAGCACACACTATCTAAAAGCAATTCGAAAATGCTCAAAGTTTTAAACCCAATAATTTCAAATTTCTGGAAACTGACCAACAGCCTGAAGGGATTTATTCAAGAAAAACATGGGCTCCCTCCACTCACACCCATTCGCAGCTCGGAGCTCCCAGTGTGGCAGGCCATGAGGACAGGACAGGTGGCCGAAAGGATAGATTTGGGACAGAATACAGGAGAACCATACCAGGGATTCTGACACAGAGGGCTTTGACCTCTGTTTCCCATGAGCCCTGAAAGTCAACACTAGCCAGCACCTTGGGACATAAAGAGATCTGCACCCAGACCTAAGATGGAACCAGATAGCAAGGAGGCCTCAGTAACCTCCCCCATGTGGGCTTCCAACTGCCTGGATGGGCCAGGTCCCAGGGGGATGGCAGAGGACCTTACCCTCCTGGCTGGCAAGGCCCTGTGCATGTAGGGAGCAAAGCCAGGCACCACTGTGTGAATGTGTCCAGTGAGCTCAGCTGCAAAGAGCAGAGACTTTGACTCCAGGCCTTGGCCAGTCACCAGGTGTCTGCCACATCAGGCTGGTCCAGGAGAAATCCTAGGCAGCAGGCTTTAACATTGCCACCCTGCAGATACCCCACTACTATTATGGACTACTGGACTATATTAGATTACTTTGCTGAATTCACACACCTACAATATTTGAATGACAATGGAATACCCATCTCTGACAAAACTAAACAAAGAAAGGAGATACAAATGAAGGACCATTTTGTAGTGAAAAAAATATAGAGAGAGACAAAATAAGATAGATAATACAACTACTTTCTCTTAGTTCAGTGAGAAGAAAGATTTGTACTAGAGGCTGGGAGATGGGTCAGTGTAATAAGCCCCTTCCCTGGCAAGCACAAGGTCCTTAGTTCAATCCCTGGTATCACAAAAAAAATTGCAATGTATTAATTATTGTAACTGTCCTACTAACCTGTTTTGAAACCATCTCACTGCAATTTCTTTCTCAACACAATTAATTTCTAAAAATCACAATGAAACAGTAATAAGACCTCAGTTGAGGTTGGATAGCCAGGCCCTCCAGAGAAACAGATGGCCAAGAAGTCACTCAGGGAGGTTCTTGGATAAACAGGGGAAGAGGGAGAAGGGACTGTTGCTGAAATCCACACTCCAAGTGTCCTGCTTTCAACTAAATTGATGAGGGGGCAAAAGAAAGAGAGAGACAGAGAGAGAGGGAGAGAAGGAAGGAAGGAAGGAAGGAAGGAAGGAAGGAAGGAAGGAAGGAAGGAAGGAAGGAAGGAAGGAAAAGAGAGAGAGAGAGAAAGAGAGAGAGGGAAAAGAAAACAAAATAAATATGCAGCCTATTCACAGCAAAAGAAGTCAATAGACACTACTTTATTTTTCCCTATAGTACTGGGGATTGCACTGTACCAGGGCCTGAACTATGAGCTGAATCCCAGACCTTTTAAAAATTTATTTGAAGTATGTCCTGCTACATTGCTATATTGACAAGGTTGGGTCTGAACTTGGGATTCTCCTGTTTCATCCTTCCAGAGTGCTGGGAATATAGGCATGTACCACCTCACCCAGCTTATAGAAATTATCATGATGAGATCAAGTAGAGAATGAATACCATTATAAACATAAATAAGCTGTTATAAATATATTTTTAAAGCAATGAGAACTATGATTAAAGAGCCAAAAGAAGTCAAATGTCGTGGTGCATGCTTGTAATCTCAGTACGCTGGGAGGATGAGGCAGGAAGATAATGAGTTCAAGCCTAGCACCAACAATTTACATATTTAGTGATATTGTCTCAAAACAGAGACTAAAAAAGGGAACAGCTCCCCCCCGCCAAAAAGTGGAATTATAGGAAGCATAACATTGTTATGATCTGGGGCCAGGGAGATGGCTCAGTGGAATAAGCCCTTCCCTGGCAAGCACAACGGCCTGAGTTCAGTCCCCAGTTCCATCAAAAAAACAACAACAACAACAACAAAAAGACATTGTCATGGTCTAAATGTGGGTTATGACCCAAAATTCATAGTGATGGGTTAAAAGACAGGGGCTTTAGAAAGCAATCAGATTGTGAGGAGCAAGTCCTGCTGGGCCCACTGAGAACGGGTCACAGAGGGCTGCTGCACCTCTTTCACCCTGTGGGGACACAGTAAGCAATCCAAAGTCTGCCTCTGAAGGGGCCATTAAAACCTAACCAGGCTGCATCTGACTTAGAACTTCCAGCCCCAAGAGCAGGAAAAGCTAAGTGCCAGGTGGTGTGCGGTAGGGCCTTTGGTTATAGCACTCAACAGACTAAGGCAGGTGTTGAGGGCTTGTTGCACAGAGGATTATGGAAAGCAGATGGCAATTCCTGCTCTTTTTTTTGGTACTTGGAACCAAAGCCAGGACCATGCACAGGCTAAGCACCCACCTGCCTCTGAGCTAAATCCCTGGGCTAGAAATTACTTCTCTATAATTTCAAATGGAAAATATGGAGCTTCAACCTATAGAAGTTGTAAAAAGAAATTTATTAGAAGAGCTCAAAGGTAAAGATGAAGTGAGATAAAAATAGAATCAAACTGAAGTTAAAAAACAGAGATGGTGCAAGTTGAAGAAGACAAAGAAGAAAAAAAAAGGAACACAGCATGACATCTGAGAGAAACACTCAGGCCCCCCAAAGGTGGGAAAGAGACTCCAGAAGGGTGAGCTCATAAAGGAAATCCTGGAAGAAACGCATAGCCTGATGTTCTCAGATTTGTTGGGAAGTGCAGACACACCCTGGAGGCTCAAAGATTTCCAAGTAGGATAAATAGAAAGAGATAAACTCCTTGTGATATCATAGGGATGCTATTGGAAGCCAAAGGCTAACTCAAAAGAGGCAAGAAAAGAAACTTATTCTTCATGTTCAAGGGAGCCCTTTATCAACAGGCTTCTCATGAGAAGTGGTCTGACCCAAAGGCAACAGGGTAACGTTAAGGAGAAAACCATAAAAATCCTAGAAGAAAATGGGTTGTCAGTGAGCAATTACATTCTCTACTGCTGGCCATGCCTATAGAAGCTTGGGGGGAAAAGGAAATATGTGATAATGATTTTTGTCTCTGTTATGAATTTTGATATTTTGTTGTCATGGGTTTTATTGCATTTTTTTTCAATACTACATAGATGCCAGATATAGTGGTGAAAGCAGATAGAAATTCCTTCTCTTTTTTTGTTACTGGGAACCAAAGCCAGGACCATGCACAGCCTCTGCCTGTAACCACCCACCTGCCTCTGAGCTAAATTCCTGGGCTAGAAATTACTCCTAGTACTCAGGAGGCTGATTCAGGGAGATTGTTGCAAGTTTGAGACCAGACTAGACTACAAAGTGAGCTCAGAGCCAGCCTGAGCTGCATAGTGAGACCCTGCCTCAGAAAAAAAAAAAAAAAAAAAAGCTCTTAGGACCTGTCTAGAAATGCAGGATCTCTATGATTTATAGAAGAAGCTGGGCTATTAGCCTTCTTAAACCCCACTTCCACTCAGAAAATCAGCATCACCAATACCACCAACAGCCACAGTACCCCAAAACATTAATAACTAACCTTCCCTTTGTTTACAGTTTCTCCTTAAGGGTCACTAATCTCTGCACCCCCTTCCCATGCCTATGTCCTCTAAATTCAGAGTCTTTGAGTCTGTCCCAGAAAAAACCCTACTAGTATATTTGTAAGTGTGTGTTGGAGGATATTTTCCCATCTAATATAGCCTCCTTCTTTGATTTTTGTCCCTTCTTTCTAATTTCCACTTCATCAATTCCTGATTTTGGAAGGATATGTGAGATAAGGTCATGAAATGGCTCAAAGATACCCTAATTTCCACATCTATATCCTCTTCTGCCCGGGTCATTGATCTGGAAAACCCATTTCTTCATGCTTCACGGAACACCGAAGCTCTGAGGGCCCTTGGCCCTGATCGCCTGCTCAGTGCTGACTTGGGCTCCTGGCCAAGAGGAATTTTATGATGGCCCTTACAGTACACACTGTACCATCTCAGCAGCTGGAATGTGCTGCCAGAAACAGGAACTTTGGCTGAAGAGCAAATATAACTAGAGTAAAAGCCATAGGAAGATTTTCTCAGGTCAGTCTTTCTGTTCGCCAAACTTACCTGGCTCCTTCCAGCCAATGAACTTTTTTTGTTGAAGTTAGAAAGCACATGAAGCCACTCCATCAGACTGAACAGAGTGTGCTTGCTAATCACACAGTTCTGATTCCCAAGAGGGAAATGCCCCTCAGTCTTCCTAAGGGATGTCAGCCTCATTGTGTGGTTCATTAAGAATAACTGAAGAGTGCAGTAAGAGTCATCTTCAAAACACTTAATGGATGTGATGGAATGTGCCTGTGATCCTGAAATTCTGGAGTTGAGAAAGGAGACATAAATTAGAAGCCAGCCTGTGCTACATAGAGAGTTCTGAGGCAACCTGGACAATACAGCAAGACTCCATCTCAAAAACCTAACTAAACAAACAACAAAAAAGCCTCATATTTCATCACATGATACACTGGAAATATTAGAGGAATTTTGCCATGCATCCCTATTCCTGCTATATATTAAAACATACACAGTATATTAATGTGAGTGCCTATGTGTTTAAATTCATTACTGTTTGAGCAGCTTGACAGTTGTAGGAAAATCAGCGGGCTGTGCAGAGAGAGTTCCTCTATACCCTCTGCTCCATGCTCACACCTGCCTCTACCACTGCCAGCCTGCATTTGCCCACTGCAGCTGCAAAAATATCAGTAGGTCATTGTTAACTGAATTCCAGGGTTTATGTTAGGGCTTGCTTTGGTGTGCATTGCATGGGTTTGGCCAGACATACAATGACATGTACACAGCATGACAGGATCACACAGGATAGCTCCACTTTCTGAGGTCCCTCACGTTCCCTCAGCCCAACCCTCATTCCCTCACATGAATCCCTAGAGTCCACAGTCACAGTGCTGACTCTTGTGCCTGAGCATCTAGAAAGTGACACACACAAGGGGCATCAGGGAAACAGGTGGTGCCACGTGCCAGTGCCTTGGTGCCTCACTGCATGCCCGAACCATCCCCCAGGGACTGCACCGGTCTCATCCTGCCACAGTAGCTGTGGTACTGGTGCCAAACAGCTCGTGCAGGAGTGAACACTTCAGTCAGCACTTCTCGTGTCCCACATCAGTGTGCTCACCCACACTAAATGTTGGGGGATTTGTTTTTTTTTTTCAAAAAATGATGAGCCAAGTATGATGCTATGTGCCTGTGATCCCAGCGCTCTGGGAGGTGAGGAAGGAAGGTCAAACAGCTGGAGGATCTCAGCAGTTCATCAAGACCTAGGCTCAAAATTAAAATGAAAAACCTTAAAAGAGACTGGAGATATAGTTCAGTGTGAAGGCCTCGGGTTCAACCCCTAGTAGAGATTAGATAGATGGATAGATAGATGATAGATAGATAGATAGATAGATAGATAGATAGATAGATGTATACATACATACATACATACATATATACATACATAGATGATAGATTTCTCCTGTGTCACTTGAAGAAGCAGCCTCTTCCCCCCAGACCTGCAACAGGAAAGTAAGTGACTCAATTTGTTTATCCTTGTCCCTGAAGTGTTTTTCAGTCTTTGGAATTCAATTTCCTGATTCCTTTGTTATAGCAAGAATACTTACCTAGAATAGTGAAGACAATCTTGGCCAATAAAGACAAGGCAGGAGGCATCATAATTCCTGACTTGAAATTATACTACAAAGCCACTGTGATAAAATCAACATAATATTGGCAACGAAATAGACCTGAGAATCAACAGAAGAGATCAGAAGATGTAGAGGCCTCTGCAACACACTCAGGGATCTGATCTTCAACCAAGGGGCCAAACAAGCTTACTGGAAGAAACATAGCCTCTTTAACAACTGGTGTTGGAAAACCTGGTGTTCTATATGCTGAAAACTAAAACTTGACCCAGCTTTATCACCATGCACTAAGCTACAGTCAAAATGGATTAAAGATCAAACTTTAAAACAGAAACACTCAATCTCCTGGAACTCTTGAAGACATAGGGGTAGGTAAAGAGTTCATGAACAAACATATATTCGCATGGGAAACACTTGAAAGAATCAACAACAGGGATCAACTCTTCTTGAGGAGTTTCTGCACGTCAAAAGAAATTGTCAACAAAGTGAAAAGACAACCCACAGATTTTGAAAAAATCCTAACTAATAAGCAATCAGACAAAGGTCTGCTCTCTAAAATATATAAAGAACTAAGATATAACAGGCCCTCAAATTTAAAGTCCCACTTCAGAAATGGGCATCACTTGTCAGAGGATGAAATTAAATAAGCAAGTAAAATATGAACAAATGCTGCACATCACTAGCCATCCATGAAATGTAAATAAAAACAACACTGAGATACCATCTCACTCCATAAAGAATGGTTGTCATAAGGAAATAAACAACAAATGTTGGAGAGGTTGTGGGGAAAAGGGAACACTTCTCCACTGCTGGTGGAATGTAGACTGGTACAACCATTGTAGAGATCAGTGTGGAGACTCTTCAAGAGAGTAGGACTGGAAATCCCATTCAAGCCAGCTATTCCCTACTGGGAATTTTCCCAGAGGAACTGAAATCATTATATCATAGTGATATATGTGTACCTGTGTTTATAGCAGCAGCACAATTTATGATAGAAAAATCTTGGAAACAACCGAGATGTCTGTCACATGAGGAATAGTTGAAAAAGATGCAGCATTTCTATGTAATGGAGGATTACTCAGCTATAAAGAATGATAAACTTGAAGCATTTATATTGAAGTGGATGCCACTTGAACATATACTCATAAGTGAAATAAACCAGACACACATGTGCAAATATCATATAGTCTCCCTAGTATAAGAAATCAAAAGAAGAAATACAAATAGAAATGTATAACAACAACTAAGAACAGTTGAGTCAGATAATTAAGGCAAACTGAACATCACATGCTTCAGGGTACTAATCAGCTTTTCTTCTGATGATTAACAACCTAAGATTACAGATCAAAATTGAAGAAATAGAAGAGCCACAAGGCCAGCCAACATTTTGGCCCTAGCCTTTCAAGGTCAACGAAGACTCAGGACATAGGTGAACCTGTACTGCAACATCATGAAACTCAGTTGTGCCCCAAATTTTCTGATCAGGGAGATTATGGAGCCACAGAGGAAAGAGACTGATGGTGTATAGTATGCCTGGGGAGAGTCACATGAAGAGAAAACTTTCTCTCAGGCTCTCACAGAGAACAAACTGGTCAAGCATTGGCCATGACTCATCCACATGGATGACACAGACAAAGCATCTACAGAGTAAGGTACAGGATTACAAGATAAACCCTGAGGGGACTTCACTGACCTCATCAGAAACAAAAGCTACATCTTTTGGTATATAGGTCTTGCTCTATCTAGGTCTTAACCATCCAGCAGAAAAGTATAAAAATGAGGTATATAACATGGGGCCATAATAATAAGTTGAGCTTTAAATGGCTATGGTCGACAACTTCTTCAGATAACTAACTATTGTTGTGGAATGCTGGACTATGTTGGATAGTATCGCTGAGTTTAGGCACCTAAATTGGTTTAATGACAAGGGCCCATCTTTGACAGGTCTAAGCAACAAAACAGGTATACAAAGGAAGAATCATGATGTGTGTGTATAAACAGTAGAGTTAGGATAAATATGCCGTGTTTCTGCATAATTCTATGAGAAGCAAGATTTGCACTAAGAGTGGTTGGACAAGATATTATGTTGGCTTCTAGGACTATGGACAGCCACTAGGAAAATAACAAGGTAGAAAGTATAATTATTGAATCTGTGATATAATTCAGGTATAAAAAATAAGATATCTAAACAGCTACACTCTTAATTCACTGATTAGAGACACCTTCTATAATAATGTCTGTAAGTATAATATCATGTATGCACCTTGTACAATACCAAAACATTATGAAAACAGTTTGCATTGTATTAATTTACCAAATCTGTCCAGTCAATTTGTTTTGAAACTGTCTCATTGCTATTTGTTCTTCAATAAAATAAATAAATAAATAAAAATAATAATTATGATTTTTTAGATGATTCTAGTTTTACTTCTTGTGGGGGCAGGAACAACATTTATTATTTTTTTAAATCAGACTATTTGTTTTCTTTAACATATTTATCAAGACAACAGGAAAAGTTCATTTAAAAATTGCACACATCTGCTGTTCACTGAGGAAAGGGTGGTTAGTGGAATGCGAAAATTCTGTTCTTGGATGAACACGGAGCTAAAGCCCATTGGAGGTCAGTTCCTTCAAGGGACAAGGCTTCCTCAGTGGTAGCCAGTGCCTGAGGCTCAAGAAAGCTCCACAGCACAGTTTCCTGTGAAGGCTGCAGATTGGGTATTACTCGTCTCACCCTCTGAGTAGTCCTCTTTGTAGATTCTAAAGAACTGGCTTGGTTCTAGACTGTATGCTGCTTTGGAGAATTATAGAAATCTTTCACTTTGCTATATGTGGACATTCATCAAAGGAAATGCACTCTTAGGATAGAAGAACTAGAGATGAGTAGAAAGAAGGTGGGAAAATATAACTGAAAATTCACCTTTTTATGAAGACTGCAACCTCCACTGCCCAAGGGAAGCCACGGCTAACCACATCCACTTTTCCTTGGTTCCACTTCAGCTTTTCTTTCCAGGTCCTTTGTACTCCTAGGGGTACTGAAAGTTCATCCACTGGCCTCAGTGAGAAGGAGAAAAGCCTGAGCTTGAAAGAACCTGAGCCTGAAGGAACAGATTGAAAGAAGTCAAAGGATGCCAAAAGTATGCATCTTAAAAATCTAGGCTCCTACCTGTGCTATAAGCCAGTGCCCTGCTGGTGGGTTGGTCACCAGGGTTTCTCAAGAAGCAGGGATGCTCCCCACTCCAGGAAATAATGCTCCTCTTTCTCTTGAGAATCTGCCTGTATTTCTCTATATGTTTTTAAATTTCTGCATAGCAAAAGCCCCCCAGTACCTCTTACTGCCCAGTCCTGGCGATTCTTTTACCATAAAATCTTGTTCTATGGATAGAGTTGGTCATCTGACTTCTCATAGCTTTGGGTACCTTCTCCAGCCTTCTGGAGCCAACACAGAAGCAATCATTTAAGAACAGTCATTAACAACTGGAGGCTACACCCAGGAAAGGTGCTGTGTAGAGATCAGCAGGCCAAGCACTGGGCCACAAGCTGGAGGCAGCCGGGCCTTGCTGTCCCCAAGTTGAAAGGAAAGGAAGAGGAACAGCAGGAGCAAATTTAACAAGCTGTTCAGAGGACCACATGACTAGCATTGCGTCCTGGGTGGATGCAGCTCATCACTGATGGCCCCAAAGAGAGAGACTCCAGGGGATGCATAGTTCAACTTAACTGTCCTTCCTGAGATCCCCTGGTTTGCAGCCCTCTGGTAGTGACATCTGGAAGCTCCTCACAATGAGCATCGTAGGATACAGAGCCAGAGATGGGGGAGTAGAGGTACATGAAGTCTCCTACACTCTGCCAGACTCAGAATGAGTCAGGGAAACTCCTCTCCTTCCATTTTCCATCTTATTTGAGAGAGAATACCACTTCTTAAGGCTCTCAGTATTACTTTAATATAGATATTGTGTTTAATTGCACCAAAAGAACTTCTTTAGAACACAGTGAATGAATCATAGGAAACCAAAGTTACTAGGCAGAGCAAGTAAAGCAATAGTGATTACCTGACCTACACTTTCTTCTTCCCTCTCTCTCTCTCTTGCTCTTCTTCCTTCTCTCCTTCCCTCCCTCCTTCCCTCCCTCCTCCTTTCTTCTTAATTTTTAGGGCACGCAGAACAGTGGGTTCACTGTGACACCTGTATGCAACATTCTTGACTATGGCTCTTGAACTCTCGTCAAATCAGTCTCTGCTGGCTGTAGCAGACTCCTGCCTCTCCCCATGGTGCTTGAGGAAACTTGCAAGGAAGACAACCCACAGGGCTGCCTGAATCTGGGGATAGTGCACCAGGATCTCCTGGAGGGGAACTTCTTCATCCATGAGAAAGTCTCATCCCATCTCTCCCCAGTCCTGGAGTGGGGTAGGTTATAAGTTTTGGAGAAATCAAAAGAAACAAGAAAGTCTGGGAAAATACTGGGCAGCCTGACAGACATATCTTAGGGCAGTCAGAGAAAGGGGTAATTATTGTAAGCCTAACTGCCAAAGGTCCACAGGGAAAAGGCTGAACTAGGCAGGGACAATCTTGACAACAATGACTAAACAGCAAGCAAATGATTCTTTGCAAGCCATAAAGCAGACTGTGGCCTTACACAGCCCACAAGACTTATGTGCATCAAGACAGGGACACTGATTTGTGTAGGGAACAGGACACACAAAAAACCAAATCAGCCCATGGATGTGTGATCCATCTTGGCAGAAGAGCCATATTCCCTTCCAAGAAATCTGCTTCTCAGATTGTGTCAGTACATATAAGAATTTGCTGGAAGGGCCATCCAGATAGCTCCGTGGACTAAAGTGCCTGTTTAGGCAAAGGCAGGGACTGGGATTCGATCCCTGGCCCCATATACCATGCCAGCCCTGCCCCTGAGACATGCTGTGATGGCAACTGAGACTGTAATCCCAGCACTTGGGAGGCTGAAAACAGGAGGATCACTATGCATCTGACCTATGTAGTGAGACCCTGTAAGCTCTGTACTAAGTACTTAAAAAAAAAAGAATTCACTGGAGAAACAAGACAGCAAAGCACAAGGCCAAGTGTTATACCTTATATCTAGATATGCCCCTAAAGCCTCTTGCACCCAGAGGTGGGGATTTCAGAGAGATCATGGGTATGTGGTATTGGATCAATGGTGTATAGTACTAGATTAACCCACTGATTGGTTTAGTGTACTTCTGAGTGTGGCTAAGCCCACCCTGGGTGTGTGCGTGACACCATCCAATAAGCTTGTAGCCTGGAGGCATAAAAGGCAAAGCAGAAGGAAGGCTGCTATTGGCTGCTTCCTCTTACCTCCCCTGCTATGGACTGTTTCTCTTCTGTGATGCCCCTCTGCCATGCTGCCCTGCCTTGGAGTCAGTGAACTATGGACTGAAGCCTCTACAAACTATGAGTTAAAAATATACCTTTGCTCCTGTCTTCTGTGTGAGTCAGGCATTTTGTCTCAGCAATAGATAGTAACTAACCATCCCACAGAAAGGTATCCAGATTTATTTTGCTCTGCATACTCCTATATCAGCTGAATCATTCAATAGACACTTTATATCACACATGTACAATAAAAAAGAAATGTTTCTACAACTCTACAGACACTTCACAGAATTGTAATGGTTCTGGTGGTATATCAGAATAACCTTCATTAACATTTAAAATTCTAGATAGTTGGATATCACCTGACAGGTAAATAATAAGCCTACAAACAGAAAGGTGTTGGCACACATGTTTTGATTTACTTTGGTTTGGTTGCTACTAACCCTCATGACAAACAGGAAGGCTGAGGACCACCTGGGTGTGGAATCAGATTCCCATTTTGGAGCTAACAGTGCTTCCTGCTTTTGCCACCCTGACATCGTTGAGGCCAATGTGTACTCAGGTTCTCACTTCACGGCTTATCTTCTAGGCGACCTCAGATAAACAAGCTAATCTCTATAAATTACTTCATCTGACAAGGCCAGATAACAGCAAGACTGATGTCTCTCATCACACTATCATGAGAACCATGTGAGATCACACAGAGCATCTAGCATCAGATATGCTCCAGGGAGATTCTCTGTAAAGGTTAATATTAGTTCAGCTCCTACTGACGCACACGCTGATATTCACATGTTCATGGCAGAGTAATTACAGCTGTGTGGGCATGTTTCCTTGTGACAATGAGCACCACACTGTTTTACAGGTTCACTGCTTCTTTTCTTGCACACGTTTGCAATCACCAGAAAGCAATTATTGTGATGCAAAGCCACCTTAATGCAATGACAAAATGCAAGTAATGGCTTGTGCATAATCCATGCTGTGCAACTCTATACTTGAGTTTATTTTAAATACTGGAAGTAATTGACTCAAAGTAAATGATTCAATTCATTAAGGAGCAATGAACAGAAAAATCCACATGGCAGAAATTTTTCTGCATTTTACAGTGGAAGTGAGTTATTTGCATTTGTTTTGAACTACTGTCTGCTTAGTGGACTTTAATTCCACTATGATTAGAAATTTAAGTTCACAGGGCCGGAGAGATAGCTCAGTAGAATAAGTGCTTGACTGGCAAGCGCAACAGCCTAAGTTCAATCCCTGGTTCCACAAAAAAAAAAAAAAAATTAAGTTCGTTATTATCAGAAAAGTTTGGGCTGGGGATGTAGTTCACCAGCATAGTGCCTGCCTGGCTCTGAATTCAATTCCTGGTACCAATAAAGGAAAAAGTCTCTTATTAAAAAAAAAAAAAAAAGTTACTACTTAAATTTCATCTTTCTTTTCTTTCTTCTTGGTATACTGCTGACATAGAAGTAGGAGCCATTTAGATTACAGTCTGAAATAGGCTGAAAGTTTAGGATAAATTTGATAGTTTCCACAAAGTTTGATTTTAATTACAAAGCTCTACTATAAACTCTTTTCCTTGAACACCTTAACCACTTAGAAAGACCCTGCTTTGAAATAAAATATTAAATGGGGCTTAAAAATGTAGATCAGTGCAAAAGTCCTGGGTTCAATCTCTGATAGCACACACACACACACACACGCACAGTGGTGAAAAAGGTATCTGGAAGAGCAAATCTGTGCTGAGCATATGAGACTTAAAAACAGTGCTACAGAGTGAAAAGTATCATTTCACATTAAAGGATAAATTTGATCCTGATCCTGTTCTCCTGGCTCTTGTGGAGTATGAGTAAGACATTTCATGTCCTTTGATCCTTAGTGTGTGCTAGGCCCCCTAGGCAGGATCCAAGTAAGTGCCATGGGGTTGCGACTGGAAAAATGGAATTTATGCTGGAATTTAAACAATGGGTCCTTTTGGGGTTGTATGGAGATGAACATGTTAGAGAAGTTGTGAGAAAATAAATCTTGGGGTGTAGAATCAAAGGTGCCAAGGTCTGAGGGGGCAGTATTGATGAGAAAGGACAGAGATGCAGGCTCATCTTATCTTGGGCCACAGACCAAGAGCAGAGGTCGGTTCATCTTTACTTGCTGACTGGGGTGTAATGCTTCTACAGTAAAGACAAACTAGTTTTTAAAAGTAGATTGACAATCTGCCAAGTAGAAGGGGTGACTTTAACCTGAAACTATTTCCATATGAAAAGCACACAGATCATGATTACATTACTAGACGTTGCCTTTGAAATGAGATTCAATAAAGAGAGGCTTTCAAAATCTTTTTGTGTCTTCTACATAAACATCACACTATACTGTAAGGTCCTGTAAATTTGGATCTGCAGCCAAAGCAAGTTTTCCCACCTTTAATTATTTCTTGAGACTTGGAGTAAGAGCTTCACAGTCCCATCAAAGGAGAAAAAACACCTTGTAGGCTTGATTTTTTTATCTTCATGGGGCTGAAGGAGGCAGAGATGGCACCAGAAGTTATGCTGGAAACTGTCTGAGCTTTGAGCCTAAATCTAGGGCCTCTGATTCCAGCTGCCTCAACTATGCAGCCTTGGTATGCCAGGAACTGGACAGAAAGTACCATATTTCACAAGCCAACCACTAATGTACATGTTTTTTTCTTTACATGACACCAAAGGTTAACCTCTTTTAGAGTCATCTCAAAATTTCAACAGTATTTTGCTAGTTGGTCAGACCACAGACTTTCCTTAGATAAAAGATTGAGTAACACCCACTTTCCTAATGTCAGTATCATCAGTGGAAATAAAGCTTTATCCCTTGAATGAGTCTGTTGAGCTTCTCTCTAGGATACTGAAGTGAAATGAACCAAAACAAACCCACTTTGGCAAGCTTGAAGTAAAAGCCAGAGGTTAACTAACAGTCTTGGGTGGCTGAGCGGCCTCAGCACTCGGTTTCTGTGCACGTGACCTCTGTGGCCTGGGTGTGCACCACGGGGGACGTTTGCCTAAAGCTTGCAGTCTAATTAGTTTCCAGCTCCCCTGCCCCTAAGGCTGGGTGCAGACCTTTGGGAAGAGGTCAGCATCTGTCTGTCTGCCCTCATCTTAGGCAGCTTCTGAGCTAAACCATCCCAGGGGGACTGGAACGAGCTAAGTACAATTTTAAAATCAGGGAAATAAGGATGACACATTGAAATTGATAAGACGACTTCATGCCCTTTAACATACCAGTAAATTAAAGTCTACTTTTATGCTCAATGACAAGGATGAATTGTGCACACAGAGAAGTTGGCCTGTGACTGTTTAAGATAATCTATCAACTAAATGAATATTCAAAGAATATATACTGCTTCAAACTAACATTTCACAGCCTAACGCTCTCTCTGTACCCTCCGCTCCTATTCCCTTCTGTTCCAACCCTGCCTACCTTGCCAAATCTGTCCTTCTCTGCATGCTCACACTCACCCTTTACAACTTCAGTGATCCCCAGCAGAGAGATGGTGAGTCGTCACTTCATGGATGACCTGGCATCAGTGACAGTCACAAAATAAAGCTTTAGTTTCTCTCATATAACCACCTATAGCTTTTCTTGATCCCCCCCCATTCTATGATATTTTCTCTTTTCTTTTTTATTTCACTCAAGAATTTGCATGCAGCGCGGCCCCTTCCTGCTGCCATGATGACATGTAGATGCCATGATCCTCCTCTGAGCTCTCTGGATTCCTGCTCTTCTTCCCAAGACGCTTTGCTAGCTACTAACTTCACTTTACAATTGGATATTTGTCATCCAAGTTATTCCCTGGAGCAACATCAAGGCCTCTGCTCTAGTGATTGTGGTTCCTGGATGTTCGCTGCCGACTCTGACATGAACATCACATCACGAGTCAGGTGCCAGCTAACTCCTAGACCTTCCCATTCAGATGTGCATGCTTGGTCCCAAGCTCAGCATGAGTAAAAGCAGATATGCTCTCTTGACACCAAACTATTTTTTCCTTCTGTTGTCCATGTTTTAATTAAAGGCTTTATCATGCTTGAGTCCTCTAATGCTTACTCACTAAGTCTCATTAGTTACTAAATTTGATGAATAGGGAAATTAAGAGTGAATGCACAAGGTAGGGTGCAGAGACCCAGCTGACTAGTGAGGAAGTGGTTGATGAAGGATATTCAGTGTTCCTTGGCTTTTGCTGTTTGTTCTGACTTTTATTTTTTTAAAATATGGTTCTGAGAATTAAATTCAAGGACATCACTTACTCCTTTTTATTTTTTATTATTATTACTATTATTAATGTATAGGTACAGGGTCTCACTATGAAGCCTGGACTCATAGTAGTCCTCCTGTTCTCAGTCTCCCCAATGCTGAGATTATAAGCATGTGCCACCACTCCAGGACTCAGCTGTTGGCTCAGCATGCCCAAAGGATTCTACTGGGGATAGATACCAGGGGTCATTGTGCTTGCCTGAGCATGTGTTTAGTCCACTGAGGTATCTCACAGTATATATATACTGTGAGACAAGGCCCTGCTAAATTGCTCAAGCTACGCTTTTCCTTGGGATCACACCACCTCAGCCTCCCAGAGCACTGGGATTATAGGTGCCACCATACATGAGTATCAGGGTTTCTCCCAATCAAATTAAGGAAGTACTGGGTCAGCTTAACTTCACGTGAGAATTTATTCTATTTGTGCAAAAGTGTATAACCCAATAAATCTGGTCAGTAATATTAACCTGAATATCAACATTAATTTTAGCATGCTGACCAAAATATGCAGTTCTAAATAAAAAGCCTGTTTTAAAAATATTCCTTATGAAATTTACAAAGAAAAGATGGGTTTTGGGGGCCGGGGAGCAAATCAGTGGAATATGTGCTTCCCTGGCAACCACAAGGGCCTGAGTTCAATCCCTGGTTCTGCAAAAAAAAAAAAAAAAAAAAGAAGAAGAAGAAAGAAAGAAAAAGGAAGAAATGAAGGAAGAAAGAAAGACAGAAAAAATAAATTTTATTTTTCAAAATCAGTTCTTAGATACTCAATTTGAGTCTGACAGACTTCAAAAATGTAATGAGGGCCCGAGTGCGTGAGGTGGCAGCCCAGCTTCACCTCCCCAGCATCTTACCATTACCCTCCTGTCTCACTGAGCAGCCAGTTTTGTGAATGGGGAGTAACTTGCATGGGGTCACGTGGTTAGAAGCCTGGGAGCTAAGCCACTCTGGGTCATCTGAGAATTGCATTTCGTGGCACTTTCTCTTCACACCTCCCAAGACAGGGATAGTGCTGGTCAAAGCATGAGCCAACAGAGTGCCTCTGTCCTAGGCATTCTGCAAAGTAAAGACAGGAGCAGCCTCTCTAGGGACAGCCTTCTTTGTGGCCTGGAAAGGGACCACTTGCGGCTGAAAGCAACCTAGTAGTCAGGCTGTCTGGGAAGCATTTGAGCATGTGTGGAAAGGAGTACCTCCCATGCCCGTAGGTCACTCTTCTCTCCCTAGGATTTTCTGTGTTCAATTTATGGTCATCAGTGTGAGAAAGTGACTTTTTGTGCTTGAGCAGTGCTGCCAGCCGGCAGGTTCAGTGGCGCAGTTTTCTTCTCTCATATTCAGTAGCTCATCTGGTTTCCTCCCCGTGGGTTCCCATGTCTAGCTTGTGGCCACTCACCCAAGGACGAGAGGCTCTGTCTAAAGTGCACCTCACTTCCAGTCCATCAGAGATCCACTGTCACCTGAAGGCAGCACAAAGGGACGCAGACAAGGCACTAGGCTGCTCCTATTTCTGTGTGGCCTCTATCATCTTGTTATAAAAGAAGGGATGAGTAGACCCCACAATATTATCTCAGTGACAATATTAATACCTGGTATTTATTGAGCACTTACCCTTTTCCAGGTCCTATGCTGAATGCTTTCTTCTCTCAAGTAATCTCGCAAGAATCAATTGTGATAAGCACCAATATTATTATTATCTTAGTTTTTAATTATGAGAAATGAGACCTCAAGAGACTTAATCATTTGTTGATATCTCTTCCAAGTAAGTGGTTTCCCTGATACTGAGGCTGTTCACAAGTCAAACTACTGTGGCCTGTCTCCAGGCATTCTGTACTTTGAGTGTGGCCTCCAAAGTTCCCACATGGGAAATTTAATCCCCATGCAACTGTCAGTCCTGAGGGGCTGAAAGCGTTGCTTTCGCCAATAGGTAGCACTGAACTAAAACCTTCAGGATCAGCCCCTGCTGTGGGGTCCAGGGGTCTTCCTCTGACCCTCAGTTCATTTGTTGACACACTAATTCCCAGTGCCTTGGAATGTGAGTACATTTGGAGGCAGGGCGTTTAAAGAGTTGAGTAAGCTCGAACAAAGCTGTTGGAGTGGACCCTAATGCCATCTGACTGATCGTCCTTATAAAAAGAGCAGATATGGGCCACATGCACAGAGGGAAGGCCAGGTAAGGACACAGTAAAAATGCAGCCATCTGCCAGCGAGAAGAGAGGCCTTTCAGGAAACCAAGCCCTCCGAGCCCTTGATTTGGGCTAGCTGTGACAAAATAAATGTCTGTTCTGGAAATAACTGGGTCTGGTCATGAGAGCTGTGGCAAGCTAGTACATGAGCTGGATGACTGAATTAAAACAGAGAAGATCTCATGTAGGCAGAAACTAATCCCAGGTGCCCTTCTAAAGCATTTTAAAAAGTTTTCATCAACTAGTAACCAATGAGAAAGAGATTCAACAGGAGAAGGCTATGGTTCAGGACATGTCAGTGGTCCAAAGCAAGAAACTGGGAGAAGCTTCTAGAAAAGAAAGGGATCCAGTGGACAGACAACCAAAAGCAGAGAAACCCAGCAATTTCAAGAAACCAAATTCTACCAATAACCAGAAAAAGCTTGGAAGTGGATCCCCCCTAAACCCCTAGCCTCCAAATGCAGCACCTCACCCAAATGACACGTGGATTTTGGACTTTGATGCCCTGAGCAAGAGAGCCAGGTAAGCCCACACAGACTTCTAACCTATCGTACAATGATGTAAGCCAGCTGCAGGTACCCTCTGTAAGCATGCATTCTGCATCCATGGACTCAACCAAATGTGGATCAAAAATACTTGCATTATCTGCATGCTGTGCAGTGCTGTGTACCATACTGGCCACCAGAGCTGAGTATGGTGTCACAGGCCTATAATCCCAGCTCTGGGGAGGCTGAGAGACAGGCAGATCACTCCAAGTCCAAGCTGCATAGCAAATAAATAAGGCAGGGCTGCTCTCCTCCAGAGCTCGGACAAGAGAAATACCTGTTCTGTAAATCTTGTCATGATAGCATTTGAGGGACATAATCAGAATTTTCTCATAAGGTAATCTTAAGAATCAGAATTCTTTTCTAAGTTATTTTTTAAATAAATAGATAAAATATTTTTAAGCAATATTTTTAACATGTACAGACTTTTCCTCATCCTTGTTCCCCAAGTGGTCCACCCAGCAGGCTGCATCATCCCGGGGAGCAGAGGCCACCTGGGCGTTTGTTAAGGGCACAGGAGGCTGTGCATAGGTTAGACACAAACCCTTCCCCATTTCACAGAAGGAACTTGGGAACTTATCAATTTTGATGTCCATGGGAGTCTTCAGGGCAATTCCTGTGAGACTGAGGAGTGTGTGTAGATATAAACTGCTGCCTGGGGGTAATTTGCCATTCAGCCATTGACCAGAAATTACATGTATAGCAAGTAAGAAGCATTGCCCGGGCTCTTCCGAAGTCACTATTCTGTGCACTGAACATGAAATAAAATCTATAGCAACAGCAGGGCCATGCATTTCCATGGAGCTGTTGTTGTCCAGAGGCAATAAAAGAGAGCCTGAGAGCAGGATGACATGTGACAGCTGAGGGGCAAGGGCAGCAGAGGACACAGGCGGCAAACAGAGCACTCCCCAAGAGAAAGTAGAGCCAGTGAAACAGACAGAAAGGGAACTGAAAATAACAATCTTTACAAAGATAAGGAAGAGCATTGGGAACACAAAGCAGGAACAAGCAATTGTGAAGATGAACCACTTGGTAATATGGAAAATATATATAACTGTTGAAAGTCTAACAGTAATGGTAGAATGAATCATGCATGCTGGGACGATTGCAGCCTGCGGTGGCCCTTCGGCATTTTACCACCCCCTGTGACCATGAATTTCTACAAGCACAGAAATGGTTGCCAGAAGGTTTTGAACATCTGAGGAAAGAAACCACCTGAGGACCATAATCTGAATTTTCTTATTATAAGAAAATTCTTACAATCCTGATTCTTAAGAATAAAAAGAATCAGGATTCTTTATATGCTATTTTTTTTTAAACTGGGAGTTGTCAGGGCTGGCCAGATAACTCAGAACTGAAGCACCTGCCTAGGCAGGGGCCGGGGGTCCGATCTCTGGCCTGCTGTGCCAGCCCTGCTTCCAGGGTGCAATAAGATGGCAAATGAGACTGGTCATGGTGGCATATGGCTGTAATCTCAGTGCTTGGGTAGCTGAAAACAGGAGAATCGCTATGAGTCAGATCTATGTAGTCAGATCGTGTAGGTCCTATAGACCATGTACTGTTATGGGTTCTCTACATAGAAACCAGACCAAACTCCAATTATTAAATTTTGTGAGCCTTTATTACTGGTCCTGGGACCACTTGACAGGGTTTAAAGGTAGAAACCACATCTTTTTTGGAAAACAAATTTGACATTTAACATAGAACAGTACCTTTAAGGACAGTGTGACCACTACTCAGCACACATTTTTTTTCTGGGGGCATTGTTTTCTGGGAATTCTCAGTCTATCGATGATTTATCAACAGTATAGCAAGCCTCCTTAGAGTCTTACAAGGAAGCAGGGTCACAGAAAGTTGAGCTGAGTAATTTTTTACATTTAGTTTTACATTAACTCATCACATGCACTCAATACATTAAAATAAGTAAACAGAGAGCCGGGCATGGTGGCGCATGCCTGTAATCCCAGCACTCGGGAGGCTGAGGCAGGAGGATTGTTGTGAGTTCGAGACCAGCCTGAGCTACAAAGTGAGCTTAAGGCCAGCCTGAACTGCATAGTGAGACCCTGTCTCAAAAAGACAAAAAAAATAAGTAAACAAATTGGAGGTTGGTGTGGCAAGTTCATACATGTACATAAGATACTTTGATCCTAACTTCCCCTATTATCTTCCCTGGCTCTACCCCTACCTCTGAGTCCCTTTCTCTTTCCTATCATCTTTCCTTCTGCAGTTTTCACATACTAGGGAAAACAGATAATATTTGTCTTTCTGAGTCTAATTTATTTGGCTTCACATACTAATCTTCATTCATTTAGGAATTAAGATGTATTCTATGTAATTTATTTTCCCTCCCCAAATATTCTGCTATATTATTAAGGCTAAATAAGCCTATCAGGTACCTGGGAAAACTTCCAACTAAACTTTTATCTTCATTACAGAGAAGGGGAGGTGGGAGAGAGGGAGAGAGAGAGAGAGTGAGGGAGAGTTCAATTTCTGTGTAGACTCAGGACAGCTGCTCCTCAGCAAAGCTATGGAGCTAGGAAAGTCAGATGGGGGGAATTCATTCAGGCTACAGGGCTTTCCTGGATGAGTATTTCAGAGTATCGAGCCTCCACCAACTTACGGCTTCTGTCTACCTGCTCTCCACACATTTCGGTTCCAGGACTAGTCCTGAGGGGTGGCTGGCCGGCTTCAGGACAGACTGGAATTAGCAGCCTGTGGTGTGCCACAGTGCACAGGGGGCCTGGGGGATGGTGAGCAGGTGTGTGACCAATGTCAAAGCCCAGGAGCTTGTTTCACAGCCAGCCAGCTCAGGCACAATGAGCCAAGGCAGGAATCAATGAAGGAGGAAAGTCCACCATGACCACAGAGGAGGTGGCCAAGAGGATGCCACTGACTGAGGGTGCACACCTGGGGCACTTTTCTACAAACAAGGAGGCAGTGCAAGGATGGATGAGTGACAAAAGTTTTGCTCTTAAGCCACAGAACACAGCTTGGTGGTGTGAACCACAGCATCCCATCCTGCATAGAAGTGACAGTTGACTCCTGTAGATTTTCCATCATAACACTACCAGTTTGATTTGGAAGTCTCAGAATACTTGGCACCCTTTGCATGCCTGTGGCCACCTGGGTACTTGGAGCCCCACTGCTTCAGCTGTCACCCAGCTTCACAGCCTGTTGTAGCTGGCAAGATGTGTCCAAGGCCAGAAATGACACAGAGCATCCGGAGCAGGGCAGGACTGCTTTTATTTTTATAAACTTTATTGAGAAACAAATAGCAATGAGACAGTTTCCTTTTTTTTTGTATAGTTACACTTTTTATTGTTTAACTCTTTCAATCAAGAAAACAAGGACTCAAATTGTAAGTTAGAATGACAAAACACAAAGAAAAGTATTTATGTCACTCTTGAGGTATTTACTATTTTTTTAAAAGAATATACAGTTAAGAATAAATCAATACTTTACAGAAGATTAAATGAATTTTATTCAAGTATCAATTTTTTGCCACTTTGGCAAGGTTCAGTAATATATAAATTTAGACAAGAGACTTTTTACACAATATGACTTTGCTATGTTAAAGAAGCATCTTGATTAACTCATATTAAATTAGCTGAAATTTCAAGTTAGATAACAAAATTCCATACTCAGCTACTCATCTAGTTAAATAGAAAATGAAATCCTTGTCTTGATGACTAGAAGTTGCTATCATCTAATTCTGCATGACTATAACATAAAAACAAAGGGGTTTCTTGATTGCATTTGTTATCATTTCAATTTTAGGGAGAAGAAACAAGTGGAAACGATTTGCATATTTAGACCTAATTTGGACACATGATAAAATCTGTGTATCTTTATATCTTATAGATAACAAGAGATATTAAACTATGTACTAGACAAAGGTGCAACGAGATAGTTTCAAAACAGGTTAGTAGGACAGTTACAATAATTAATACATTTGATATTGTTGTCTTCATAATAGTTATTCATAGTATAAGATGCAGACATGATATCCTGTCCAAACACTATTAGTACAAATCTTTCTTCTCATTGAATTAAGAGAACATAGCCGAATATCTATCCTATTTTGTATATACAGATACAAAGTAGTCCTTCATTTTTATCCTCTTTTTCTGTTTAGTTTTGTTATAGAAGGGAATTCCATTGCCATTTAAATATTGTAGATGTGTGAATTCAATGAAATAATCCAGTATAGTCCAGTAGTCTATAAGAGTAGTGGGTTTTCCATAGGACTGCCAATGTCAGAAGTTGTTGACTTGTGCCTTTTTTACAGTTCAGCATATTAACATGGCTTTACTTTTTGTACCTCATTTTTATACTTTTCTTCTGCATGGTTAAGACCATGGTAAAGCAAGACCTATATAAGAAGAAATGTAACTTTTATACATGACAAGGTCAGTCAAATCCCCTTAGCATTTAACCTGAAATCCTATACCGCAGTTTCTAGACCCTTTGTTAGTGTCAGCCAAGTGGATGAGTCACAGCCATTGCTTGACCAATTTGCTCTCTGTGTAAAATCAGAAATTTTGTAATGAAATTATAGTTAATAGTCAAATACACGCTATCCTTCATTACTGCTGTCAAGGGCAAGCATAGAAATTAAAGATCTTACTTGGCTGTTGCTGTGGCCTGTGAAGCTCAAGCTCTTAAAGTTTAGGTGGAGAGACAGCAAGAGAATGGAGGAATAGAGATAAGGCACAGAAAGCTGAGGTCAGGTGGAGCCCCATATCCAGGTGAGAGGAAAGGTTCTACTCAACATTGTAGCACGTTTATTTATGCATGTGGTGGGCCGGTGTCTCATAACTCTTTTTTTGCCTAGTAACCCACTGCTTGGATTGTCTAGGTGATTGATGTTCTCTGGATTGAAACAACTTGTTCACATGGCTCACCTTGGGCACTATTTATTCTTGGGCCAGGCCTGTCTCATCCCCACATGTATGATCAATTTCCAGCTTCAACCTCCTCCTATAGGCTGTATATTTTATTCTAGAATCAGGCAAGAACACTTCATTATATAAAGTAGAATCAGCATTCCTATGATCCAAGCAGAGTTTGATTTTAATAGAGAATGGTTTTCTAGAGAGAAAAGGCTGAAGAAAACAAAAACAAACTCTGGATTGGCCACTACAAATTTATTTCTTTGTAAGATTGGGTCAGGATGACTTTAAAATAGAAAAAAAAAAAAACTGAAAAGCTAACTGAACAGCTAAGTTACTTTTATGTGTAAGAATTAAGACAAAGGACATTTTATAAATGTGCCTACTTGGGAAATTTGCCTATTATCTCTCCAATCCTAATATCTAAGAAATTGAGATAACTACTTCATTTCATTTTTGTGCTTAAGCCTGAATGACTCCACTTTTACTTTTACTTTTGTCTTTTGGGAACCCATTCAGAAGTCTAGCCCCAAATCATGGGCTCCTAATATCTATCTAACACTGTCAGGTAGAGGCCAGAATTATCTATTCACGGATGAATGAATTCTGATATTTCTTTATTGGCAATAAAAAGAGAAAAGTTCCTAAATGAAAGTGAGGGAGATAGCTCAGCAGCATAAGCACCTGGCTGGCAAGCACAGTTTGATCTCTGAGTTTGATCTCCAGTACCAAAAGCAAAACAAAGATCCTAAGAGAATATACAAGAAAATAACTTTCTCTGGAGTTACGACCTGTTTGCATACTTACTACATGAATTCCTGAAGGGTTTCAACTGGTTACACTGAAATGAAAATAATTTTCTGCTTTTCATAGATGTCAGCCTTCCAGTTAGAATAAGAACTAGACAATACCAGGTGAGGAGACAGAGAAATTTTGTTTTGAGGAGCAGTACCAGACAGAACTGGCCTTTTCTCAGAACAGTTCAGTTGGTGAGTAAAGCTTGTGCTTTCTCTATCTTTTCAATGTTTTATGTCAGCCAATCCATGGCAAGGCTTCCAGCTGTCCATGAACTCTGAGCAGGGACCGTGAAAGCAAGGAGAACAAGTGGACATCTTCCTGATTTCTGCCCTATCACAGAGGATTCTGAATTTCTGCATTGGCACAATGGTGTTTTCTCTTCCTTTTTATTAATAGAGGTTTTCGATACAGAATAATTGCATTTGCTTTGTGGTGTTGTTATACACATAGGCTGCACCTTGATCATTTTCACTCCTTCCCTGGATATCATTTTATTTCCAAATGTACAGTGACTCCTGCTAGCTCCCAAGAGACATTTATGCCCATGTGGATAGCAGCACAGCTCACACAGAAAGGGGTGGAGGCAGCCCACATGCCCATCACACATAAATGCATAAGAAAAGGCATAAATTCATACACAATGGGGCATGGCTCTGCTACAAAATGAGAAAAGTTGAGTCATCTGTAGGAATATAGGTAGCTCTTGAGACTGTAATGTGAAGTGACATAAATTAGATACTAGAGTTAAATATTGTGTGGTTCCTTTTATAAGTGAATTATATACCAAAATATAAATAATTTAAAAAGTAAAATAAAGAAGAAATGATAGGAAATAGTGTTTTTAAGAGAATAGAATGATGTATCCTTCAGCAGATCCACTCCCATCTTGATAATGTGGGACAGAGGATCCAATGAGACAAATTGTACAGTGCATCCTTTAACATTTTACAAATGTATACCAGGGTATTCCTTTCAATGACCACGCAGACCTCAGGTGAGTGTACTATTGCCTCATTTTACAGAGTAGGCCTCTGTCATTTAGTAGTGAACTGATCTATGTGAGATTAAATAACTACAGGTAATCAAAAATGTAGTTTTAAAATCATTTTTTTTTATTAACATGGTTGTGGTGTTTACACACAGTGGAGTACTACTCTGTCATAAAGAAAGATAAACATGAAGTAATCATAGGAAAATAGATGCAACTTGAATAGTTTTTACATTCATTAATATAAATGCATTTTTTCCCACTGCAGATTAATCACCTTCCATTATCTTATTTCCATTATATCTTAGAAATACATTCATGAAGACCAGGGAAAATATTGCACCATAAATCATACTAGCCACAGGAGTATTCTCATAACCCAGGTGCCCAAATCTTCAGTTCTTCCAAAAAGATAAGAAATGCAGGGCTGGAGAGATAGCTCAGCAGGCTAAGTGACTGCTTAAGCAAGAGCAAGGACCAGGGTCAATCCCTGTCACCACACGCTGCACTGGTTCAGCCCCTAGGCACACTGAGCTGGCCACCGAGACCCAGCATGGTGGCACACACCTGTAATCCCAACACTGGGGAGGCTGAGACAAGAGGATGAGTAGAGCACAAGCTGCATGGTGAGACCCTGTACCAAATGCATTTTTTAAAAATCAGAAATGCAAGGATAGCTACTGTTATGATTTAGATCTAATATGTTTCCTTAAATTCCTTATTATAAGGTGGGGCTTTCAGAAGGTGACTGGATCCAGGGGGATCCATGTTCATCTTGGATCAATCCATTGATGATTCATAGCTGGTTGTGCTGTTCTGTTGTGGAGCGGGCTTGGCAGTGTGGCTCACAGGGAGCACCACCTGAGAAGGTGTGTACTTCTGTTTTTCCTCCCCAGTCTCTGTCTCTTCCTTGGCTGTGATGACCTGAGTCTCCTCCACCTGACCCTTCCACCCTGCAGCCCCTGCCTTGGAGCCCACTGCCCTTGGCCAAGTCCACAGGAATCACGAGCCACAATAAACTTCTCCCTTTAAATGGCAGATGTCAGGTATTTTGTCCCACCAGAGAGTTGACTAATAAAAATGCCTTAAGCAATTTTTCTCCCATTGTTCTACATACATGATTTTTTAAAAATTTTCGTGTTTTGGAAATTATCCAACTTATGTACTAGAGGCAATGAACCAAGCCAAATTTACAGAGGACTTCAACTGGAAGGGTCTACAGATGTAACGTTTAAAGCTGAGAGATCCTAGAGTTGCCTAACCTGGTTCTTTTATTTTTTAGTTGATGATTCCACAGAAAAATTATATCACTTCTAAAACTGAAAAAGAAATCCCAGTTTAAGGGCTCAAAGAATACATGTTCCTTATTAATTTATTTCTGTAAGTTTATCTTTTTTATTGATACTGTTACTGTGCCCTTTGTATTTTCTGTTGTGGAAGATATTCCAACAATAATAATTGGTCTGTTAGAGTTCACTTATTTTCCAGAGTCCATTTTGCAAGAGTTGTAAAAAAAAGTAGTAAGTACATGACAAAGCAAAATGAAAAGCCTGGTTCCTGACCTGCCACAAATAAGCACATGGCCTTTTCCACACCCTCTCTGTCCTTCCTCCACCCAGGAAACCATCATCCAAATTTCACTCAGCCTTTCCACCCTGCTTGTCTCTATATAGTCATTTCATTCTTTTATACTTAAAGTTTGAAGTTATCTTCCTATACTTTCATCCTGAGGATTGGTGGGCATGCATACTGCATCTGGATTCTCTTTACTTATTCTCTCCATCCTACCCCTTCCTAGATTCATAAAGTCTACCATTTTCCACCATTTCCTTTCTTATTTAGCTCTTGCAATTACTTATAGTTTGAGTTTCTCATGTAAGAAAATGCACACAATATTTATCCATCATATTTGATTTATTTTACTTAATATTAGGGTCTCAAGGAGAACCTACTTTCTTATAAATGACTCAAGCTTATCTTTTTTATGGCATTTTCTTTATCTATTCATCTATTAATAGGCATTTAGGCTACTTTGATAAGATAGCTGTTGTGAATTGTCCTGTTATAAAATAGGTGTGTGCGAATCACAGAAATTTCCCTATAGTTTTTCTTTTATTCTCTTTCTTTCTTTACTTTAAAGAAAAACAAACAACAAAAGCACTGGTATAAAATTTCCAAAGAAGACTGTAGAAGAATAACAATTGTTGGTACGTTGCTCATTGTTATCTTCAAAGTAGCTTCTCATTTTATAAGATAAAGGCATGAAAATTGATCAAATAATATAGACATATTATTTGATATTTATTTTCAATAAACTTATAGTAGTTAGTACTATGACTATCTTAACTATCTTGTATGTATATGTACATGCATTTATTTATTTTTATTTTTTCTTCTTTCTTTCTTCCTTTCTCCCGTACCAGTTTTTCTTTCCTTTTGAGTATTTCCTTTCCATTGCACAATATCTATTGTATATTTTGAGTCTTATTTACCCTATATTTTCTTAAAATGTATGCAACTATAAATAAACCATTTATGTTAGGAACATTGACTTTTTAGTGCTGTACTTTTTCATTTGTTTCCTTTCTTCTTCCATTCCCTAGGAAGGCCAAATTCCAGTAATAAGTGGTATTCTCTTTTTTCTCTTCAAGGACCTTTCCCTGACAGAACTTGATCTTCTTGGGTTCAAATTTCAGAACCTTCACCTTTCACCTCAGCTGAGAGGATGCTTTTTAGAGTGGCCTCTAATCTCTTCCTCTTAATCCTATCCCCTTAATTGCTTATGTATTTGCACATTGTTCTATGAATTTATAATTTTAAAGTGGTTAAACATTTACTGTGGTAAAGTCAAGGTCAGCTAAGTAAAGATAAATACTAGAGATAATATATGAATTGGAAGAGGAACTTTATGAGAAGAACCACAGGCATGGATGACAAGGATCTGGGCTTTGACAGGGGACAGAAATAAATTTTTATCTTGTTAGAGTTTACTGCTATTTGAGCCCTTTCTCTTAGCTTCCTCTGAATGTAATTATAGGTAAAGAACTGGTTTCTCTTGGCTTTAAAACAATAGAAGCAAGCTGTGTTCTATACATGTCTGAGCTCCCATAAAGAACACAATCATTGTTTACTACAAGCATGTACTCATAAAACACTGATCTTCTTTTTCTCCTTCTTTCTCTTCCTCTGCTTCCTCATCCTCTCTTCACCCTTCCTCCTTTTCTTGTTGCCCTTCTTCCCTTCTCCTTCCCGTCCTGTTTTTCTTTTTCCTTCCTTTTCTTTCCTCTTTATCCTCCCCTTTCTTTTCCCCTTCCTCCCTCTCTTACTCTTCTTTTTAGTTTTTACCTTTCCTCTCTCCCTTTTTCTCCCACTCTTCCTCCTCTTTCCTCTCCCTCCTGAACCCCCCAGCCCAGTCCACAGGAGGCAAGGGCTGTACCCAATCTTTCCATTTTTTTCATTGAGACAGGATCTCACTATCATGTTCAGGCTGGCCTTGAATTCCCAGTCTTCCTGCCCGAGTCACTTGAGCAGCTGGGATTACAGATGTTTATCTCTGTATCTGCCTAGAGATTTTTTAAAATTATAATTCCAGACATGTCACTACTATCTTGTTGAAAATTCTTTGATTTTGGGACCCTCACTCCAGCCAGTGCACAGGGCTGGTGTATGTAGGGGACTGCACAGGACCTGCTGGATCATCACTCCAGTCAGCACAAAGGCCAGGGGTGTGTGTGTGTGTGTGTGTGTGTGTGTGTGTGTGTGTGTGTATAACTTCCTCTATCAGATAGGCCCAGTGAGGAACCCTGCTGCAGAGCTCCCTGCAAAGAGGCTAGAAACAAGACCTACCAGGTGATCCAGAAGCTGAACATCCTTCCAGAGTAGCACAACAGATTCACTTCCAAGAGCTGTAGCAGAAAGAAGTGGCACACAGCAGCCAGACCCAATCTAGGTACAACTGGACAAGTTTGAACTGTTAGATCCAGACCTGCTGCTAAGGTAATAACTACCAAAGCAATACACCAAAGGTCAGAAGACAGAGTTATACAAAATGACAAAGAGAAGAAACAAAATGCATCCTCAGACCTTGATCTCACCCAGAACAAATGCAGGAGACAATAGTATAGAAGAAATTGGAAGAGCCACAGGCCCGCCGCACCAGAGAGACACTTCCCCGCGGTCCCAGGTCCTACTTCACGGCCCAAGTCCCAGCATGGCTTGGCCTGTGAGTGAGAGCCCCAGAGTTCAGTGCTATACAAAATGACAAAGACAAGGAGAAAAATGCAATCACAGGCCTCGAATTTACCGGTAAGTGCAGAGGATACTAGCTCAGCTGAAATGAATGAATTAACAGATACGGAAACAAAGGAAGGACACCAGTAAGGTATACAGGAACTCAGAGGAGTACTAATTCCTGAAATAAAAAAAGAAATATCTGAATACATAGCCTCTGAAATAAAGAATCAAATACAGAAACATCAGAGGGAAAACCAATGCTCACCCAGAAAAAGTGCACAGAGCACTATGCCAGCTGAAACGTATGAATTGACAGCATCTGAAGCAAAGAAACAACAGCAGAAGGGTAATGAGGAACTCAAAGCCGAAATAATTTCTGAAATCAAAAGGAATTCTTCCCCGCCCAGCTCCTGAGACCGGCCAGAGACAGCGCGGCCGACTCCGCCGTCCTGCTCCATCCCGCCCGCCCCCGCCCAGCTCCTGAGACCAGCCAGAGACAGCGCGGCCGACTCCGCCGTCCTGCTCCA